>VSMD01085364.1:0-126027 GCA_008750895.1 Mirza zaza
TCTGGCCATTCTTCAGCCATGAGTGTGCTTGTTGGTTTCACTTTATTTCCAATCTGCATTCTTAGAGTACATGGAGTACTTAGTCCACTCACATATGACGGAATCACCGGTATAGTTTGGTTTATATTTGCCACCTACTATTTAATACTATTTTTTTTTTTAAAGACATGACAGCCCTTCTTCTGAAAATGTGAGTATTCTGCCTTGACTTCTGAAGAGTCTTCAGTGGGCAGCGTGCCACAGCGGGCTCCCTAAGGAAGCCAGTCTCCCTGCCGTCTTCACACCCAGATGGAAGGTGCTGCCCTGTCCTGTGCAGACACCCGGCATAACCTTGTGGCTGGGCATACCC
This sequence comes from Mirza zaza, assembly GCA_008750895.1. Lineage (NCBI taxonomy): Eukaryota > Metazoa > Chordata > Mammalia > Primates > Cheirogaleidae > Mirza > Mirza zaza. The sequence goes on from VSMD01085364.1 coordinate 350, forward strand.
TCTGCCCGGCACGGCTCCTGCATTCAGCAAGTGTCTTCCGGGGGTAACAGGCGTGTTCGAGGCCTTTTAAATCTTCACTTTGGTCACGCCAGCCCCCCTGAGATGTCTTTCTCCCGCGGCCTGCCTCTAGCTGGCTCAAAGCCAGCAAATTTGCCAGGAAGAAAAGCAGGAGCTGGTCCTCACCTCACTCCTGAAAATTCCTTCCTCTCTGGGAGCTTAGTGCCTGCAGTCCTCGAACTGTAGCCCACGGGTGCCTTTGCTGTGTGGTTTTCGGATTAGCCTGGCTTTTTCCACCTGCTCTGGAGGACGAGTGGGCCCGCTGGTAACTCTCCTCCCTGCTCAGAAGGGCGGTCTGCATTTAAGGCACACCTCACTGTTAACGGCTCGGCCACGGAACCCCGCGCCCTCACCGCGACTGCGCACGGCCACGCCAGCCCGAGAGCCATGGCCGCCCTCACTGCGACTGCGCACGGCCACGCCGGCCCGAGAGCCATGGCCGCCCTCACTGCGACTGCGCACGGCCACGCCGGCCCGAGAGCCATGGCCGCCCTCACTGCGACTGCGCACGGCTACGCCGGCCCGAGAGCCATGGCCGCCCTCAGCGCAGCGGAGCCGGGTGTGTCCGCACGCCACCTGCCCCTCCGGGTGCAGGGCTGACCGCCCCGCTGGCGACTGTGGCTTCATGAATTGACTGTAACGGAATAATACTGAATACTTACATCTGAACTCCGACGCTTAAAGTACAATCTACACGGAGTTGAAGAAGGCTCAACTTCATGTGACCCGGAAATGCGGTAAAAGAAAACTTCTGTGAGAAATAATTAAGTCATCGTTTCTTCCGTGGACAACTGTAAGCCCCATATTAGTCAACTCTCATGTGTTCCTATTGATTAGCCATAAATCTGTTTGATGCATACCGTAGACCACATGTGGCTGTCACGGAAAGCAAAATGAGGAAGACGATTGTCCCATATGCCCCTTCCTTGTTAAACCACAGAGAATGTACATTTCTTTCCCACCGATATTTTTAAAGACAAATTGGAGTGTTCCTTGGGGAGATGACATAGAGGAGTTCAATATGTTTATATGGGAAATGACAAAAGGAATTAGAGATATTTAGTATGTTTACACAATTTAAACAAAATTAAAACTGTTAATAGTTTAAGAGCTGCGCAGGAAAGTATGGTGATTAAACATGTTTAATACTTCTCAAGAGGATAAAACTAGGAAAAGAAGTAAGAAAGACACAGAAGGCGCTTTCGAGTCAGCATAGGCGCTGTCTGAACGGGAGCTATCTGAAAGTGGAACACCTGGGCACAAAGGGAGGCTATGTCAGTGAAGACGGTGGAGGGAAGACACACATTGCACGCGGAAACGGCTGTCCAAAACACAATCCTGTTTATAATTGTGCTCGGGAAAGAATGAAGGAAATATAATCCCTCTGGCAGAAAAAAAAAAAATAATAATGCTGATCTCAAACTGATGAAAGTAAATACAAAATAGACAAAGAGCTAAATCTGAAAATTAAAGAAAAAATTATTAAAGAATTTAAAAAATCCTATTGAAGAAACAGGATTGGGGACAGGCATTAATAACAGATCTCAGGTCTCTATAAATTACATGAAACAGATAAATTTAATGAGATGTTTAAAGTAAAATAATTCATCTGCCAAAAGGGAGAAAATAAATTCATCTGGGGGAGGGAAAGACTGCAACAATAACTTGACGATGTCTTTTAAATAGTTTAAGGCTGTTTCAGATTAAAACAGATTCTAACACATTACTGTTTGTGCCTGTCCAAAGCTGTCTGGACATAATGACTATCTCCACTGTCACCACCAACATCGTGTTGGCTTCATTAGACTGAGCCAGTCTGTCTCTCTCAATGAACTTAAATGGCTTTTGTTAGGGGTGCTCATACCACAGGATGAGAAAGAATTTTCAACTCAAAGATTAAGATAGGTTTTGAAGGAAAAAGTTTATTTTTCTTTCCAAGGGAAGAAAGGGCACAGCATGAAGGAAGAAGATATGCCAGCCCCAAGGGTGAGTAGCTTGGGCTTTTATTGGAATTTTAAAGAGCAGAAAAATTGTTATTGTGAAATGATAACTGCAGGCAGTTTGTTTTCAGAGTAGATGCTGTTGTGAAATGGTAACAGAAGGCTATTGTTTTCCAGAGCAGATGCTTTCTGTTAGTCTGGGTTTACCTGACTTCTTGGACTGTGGGCTGGCAGGTGCTGAAGGGGGAGGGGGAGTGCTACATGCCCTTCTGTGTTGTCCAGTATTTTTCCAGTTCTGCAAAAAATACTTCCAGTATTTTTCAAGTTCTGACCCCACAGGTGGTCAATAAAGAAGCAAATACTGGGGCCAGCACACTGTTAGATGCAGCGATGTTTTTGTGTTAGTTGATTTACTAGCAGTGCCATCCTTTCAGCTTTTATGGATGGGTTTTAGTTAATTGCCTCCAGGAAGTAGTTCAGTTTTCTCCTGTCTCCTTTATCCTCTGTCGCTAAATAAACAAAAAATAACCATTGCAGAATTTACTATGTGCAACAAAACCTAACTAAAACTTGAGTGTTCTTAAACTCTTGGAATTTATCTTAAGAATAGGGGGAAAATAGCCATATTCCATAGGGATTGCAACCTGATGTTGTTTTTATAATGCAAAGCAAAAGGAATGAATACCTTGTCAGCATCACCTTTTAAAGGTATGGGAGAATGTGTGTGAATGGCTCTGAGTAGGGGCAGGTTTAGGTCAGGCAGTGAAACACATGGACGTGTACTTATGTGTATACATGCATACGAAAAGGAAACCTGAGGAGAAGGGTTATTGTAAGGGTCTAAGGCAGATACAGAGAAAAAAAAATAACTGCTTACTTCAAATTTGTGCTTCCAGTTAATTTCTATGCAGAGAGGCGAATGCTGTATCTCAGACTCCTCAGAGAAATCCTAAAAGTGCTTGCTTCCTGCTTGTTTGAATATTCAAAACGAAGAAAGAGATCCTTGTCTCTCTAACCCTGTTGAGAAATGCAAGCCTGAGAAGGCGGACATGGGAGCACAGCTACCAAACTCAGATCTCTAACAGCAGTTTGCAAGGGGTAGGACGAATCTGCAATGGGCAAGCTAGCCAGCACTCGGGGGGACATTAATTTATAGTAAGACTGCCACCAGAGGAATCTGCCCTAAAATGTACCCCTGGCCCCAGTCCTTTCTTTTCAATGTATAATATCTGTGAAGAGAACTGCAAGGTAACAGTTGCTTCCAAATATTTATAAATAAATTCACTTTAAGCATTAACTGTAACTGGCTCTATGAACAAATTTCAGTGACCCCATATGGGTTTTTATAATCCTCTCCCTTAAATAACTACTTAACTTTTTGAGTTGTTTCCCAGAAACGGTGGCTTTCTCCAAGACAAAGGAGCGGAGATTCTGAGGGCCCCTGGCCAGACTTCCTGAGGGCAAGACTCACCACCCCACAACCTTCCCCAATGCAGGTAGCCTCTGTTACTGACACCATGACCTGCCCCAAGGCACGTGGCCCTCCTTTAAAAGCGTATGATCTTCCTTAGTCAGAGAGACAGATTTGAGGCAGCTTCTCTCATTCTCCAGACAAAATGTTTGTCATATTAATAAAAGTACCTTCCTTCCTTAGTAATCCTCATTGTCTCAAAACTGGCTGTCTGTGAGGTGACCAACTGGACCTAACCATTTGCTAAATCTGGAGAAACTGAATAAACACATTGAAATGTGACAGGGATCGCAGACATGGACCCCTAAGCATGTGAGGAGGTTCAGAACTTGATCGAAGCTGCTTTGGTGTGAAGGAGAATAAATAACAGAGATCTACTAGAAGCACGGGGAGGGCAACTTGCCTTGCCGCTGTTGAACAAGAAGATGGCCCACTTGCACCCAGGCTGTGTTCTAATGTAGCTTGTCTTGGGCAGAAGGGCTCCGTGGTGAGCAGAATAATATCACCCCAACAATATCCACGTCCTGATGCCTGGAATTCGTGAATACGCTCCCTTAGATGGCAAGAAAGGACTTTGCAGATGTGATTAAGTTAGAGACCTAGAGATGGGAAAATCATCCTGGATTGTTCAGATGGCTCTAATGTAATCACAAGCGTCCCTCAAAGTGGATGCTGAATACATTCAAAATGACACTTTGGTTAGAGTTAAACCCACCAGGACAGTCTGAATCGGCATTGACATAAATGACCTCAGGGAGTTCAGCTTCATCTACCTCGTCATGGTTTCAGGCTAACCTTGTCTTAACAGGCAAATGTATTAATCTACCAGACATTCACTCAGCACCATCACACTCTCCAGGGTACACTTGGTACTTCTAAAGAAATGCTGAGCCAGTGTTTACCATTCTACCACTTTCTAACACTGCCCATTTAACTCTCAATGTGTTAGAGTTCTTTTAACAATGGTATCCTGTAACTGCCCCTTATGAAATTAATAAAGGGACACAGAGTGGGAACTGTGGGTGGGGAAACGTATATATAACCAGTCATTGTCCCCTAGCTTGCTCTCCTATAATTGCCTACCACTCAGAAGTCAAATAGCTGATGGTCATGAAGCTTCTTAGCTTTCTTCATTGATCCCATAGATAACATCACCCTTGTGGAGCCTAAGGCTAGATATCTTCCAGGCCCTGCATTCTTAAGGCAAGAACAGTGGCCCATACCAAGGAACTGCCTCAACTGGTCTCGAGACCCCTACCTAAGAACGGACTCAGCAAAGAAGACAATTTCTACACCCTCATGGTTTCCCCCACCAACCCCAGCCAGTTAGAAGACCCAATTGCCTAGGCTTTTGCCAGCCTAACTACCCGTAAAATCCCTTTCTCCCAAATTCTTGGGGAGTCAGATTTGAGAACTTCCTCCCATCTCCTCACCTGGTGCCTGTGATATTAAATTCTTTCTCTGATCTAATGCCTGCTGTCTCAGTGTATTGGCTTCCTCTTTAGCAGCAGGCTGAACCTGGCAAGGCTGTAACAGTCCCAAGGCATAAAGATCAAAACAGAAAACAATTACTTAAAAATGCTTGCTTTGAAACCATTGGTAGTGCAAAACTCAAAGAAGTTGACAAACATAGCTAATAATTATCTTAATTAATCTCCACAACAACCCTATGACATGAGGTAGTCTTGTTACCATTATAATAGAATGCATGGAATTCACAGATGTTGGGTAACTTGCTAAAGATCACACAGCTAATGATTGACAAGGCCAGATCCAAGTCTGTCTGCCTCCAGAAAGAATGCCCTCTGCTTTCCCTAACCAACTCCAATTTTGTTAGGATGTTAGTAAATACTCATCACCACATGAGTTTTACATAGAGAAAATGGAGAAACCTGTTGTTATCCAATCTGATCTGTACACCTCATTTGGTTGCTGTGAAGATCAAAGGCTACGTGGAAATTCCTCCACAAGTAAAGCACTATTGTTTCCTTCAAACATTCAGATTATCTTACAACAGGAGTTTGCAAACTAGAAATTTTTCTCACTGTTGTCATTCTCTTCTAAATTTTTTTATTTGTCAAGTAACAACTGCATACATTTATGGGTACTATGTGATGTATTTGTAACCACCAGATCAGTTCTAAGGGGCCCTGCTCTGTTGACAACAGGATATCCAGTTACTTCACAGGCACCGAATCAGGAGCTGCAGTTCAGGCGGCTGATGCACACCCTGAGAAAGAGACTTCCCCCTCGAATAACAGATAACACCTGGAATTAGAGTCTCCCCCATCTCACAGAACCCAAGAATTGAGATACGCCTTGGACCAAAAGTTGGAACATTCTCAAAAGCAAGGAGTCTGTTGTGAGGTCTGAGAACCTTCTCCATTCCTTACCATTAAATGGACAAGTTTAAAGCCTTGCAGTGGAAACCTGCCCCACCAGGCGTCCACATACCAGTCTGTCTTCTCTGACCTGTAAAACTTTGACGGAACCTCACCCTCACAGGAGAGACAGATTTGAGCTTGGCCTCCTGTCTTTTTCCTAGTCTACTGGAAATGAAGCTTTTTCTTTTCTCAAAAGCAATGCAATAATATTGGCTTCTTTGGGCCTCTGGAGGTGAACTCATTGCTCAGTAACAATCAATGTATGTATACATTGTGGAATAATTAAATTAAGCTAATTAATATCTATCATCTTATATACATATCAATTTTGGGGAAGAACATTTGAAATTTAGTCTTTTAGCAATATTGAAATATCATTAACTATAGTCACCATGCAATGCAGATCTCAAAAACTTATTCCCCCTGTCTAATGGACAAGCATTTCTTTGACAAGCATTTCTTTTTTCAATTAGAAATTCCATAGCCAAAAATCTCTTTGACTAGTTAAAGCCACTTTTTCAGAACACACATTCATATGTGTGTTCTACATATATTACAAAGATTAACTATACAACAGCTAATATGCAGTAAGCATTTATTATATGCCATGCCACAATCTATGTGTTATAAGCTTTATGTACATTATTTCATTACGTCATCACAATAAAACCAAATGGCAGTTTTTTGAAAACCATTCTTATCCTGAAGATTAGAAAAGGAAGATTTAAAGTTCAGTAAATTCCTCCAATCACATGGATAGTGTTAAAGGTGAGATGTCAGACCATGCAATTAAGTTTATAGCTCCAAAGCCAAATTGTTGCATAGGCTTAGATGTATACGTTTTATCTTCATGTAAGCTACTTGACGTTTCATTGGTCTAATACTCTATCCCAGACAAGGTGATATATAAATAAATATCATTGGTCCCAAGGTATCTAGAAAGATTTCAAGTAAATAATTTAAATTAATTAATCTGTGGTGAACAAAATTCAAAGCACATGTGTTAGCTGAAGAGTGATGAGGTTGACAAATTCAGAAAAGAGAGCTTATTTCTCATGATGGGTTGCAGTGGGCAGACTGGCCATCTTGCAGGCTGGAAAGAATAGCCTTGGGTAGAAACTGAGAGCAAGCACTCAGAGGGAGGGGAAAGAGGACAAGAATTTATGCTAAGCACAGTGCTGAACACACATGTTCAATAAGCTATAGGAGGAGTCATAGGAATATTTATGAAAGGAGAACATATGCAGGTACATTTGAGCTTCATGCCCCTTCATGGATCCGTGGGTTGCACATTAAAAAAAAGTGGCAGCCTTAGCATGGTCCCAAGGTGGAGTTTTCAGCCTTCTGACGTCAAAAGGTGAAGCAAAGGACATGAAGGCCCTCCGTGCACAGCCCTCATGGACTGCTCCGAACCACTCCCTGGTTGGTGGTCTCTCCTCAGAAAGGAATGCTGCTCAGCTGTGTCGAAACAGCAGAAGACAGGAGCGGTCCGGAGGTCAGTCAGAATTAGCAGTGGAAGAACCTTTGCCAGGGTAGGTGTAGCCCTCAGGGAAGAAAGCTGGGTCGCAGTTAGCAAAGGAGAGGGCGTAAGTTAGAGGCAAAGCGAGTCCAACCTCCCATCCTGTCATTGCCAAGAATTTAGTTTTTAAGGTTTCTCTAGGGTCTCCGTGGCAAGAGTGGGTCCTTTTGGTCAGCTGGGAAGCTTACAGCCTTATTTCTCACATGTTCTGGTGTGATGACATTGCATGTGTTCATTACAAATATTAAAATTAATTATTCTTTCTCTAGCTATGTGACTAAAATGTGCCAGTTTTAATATAGCAACATAAAGTCGTGACTTTTGCATTACTCCTCCTAGAATTCACCTAAGAGAATAAAAAACAGAACTGAATAATCAATCTGCAGTGAAATTAAGAGAATTTTTAAAGAAAGGCTACAAAATATGAGAAAAGAAAGGCAAAACATGAAAAAATAGTGAGCATGAAATACAAGTATATGAAGATTCTCATGGAAGAGGCCTATGGTTGTAGGTTTCAGAAAAAAATGCATGGGTTGAAGGAGTCTCAGAAAGAAGGGAAGACAGAAAAATTAAAAATCACATAGAAAAGCCGTATTTTGAAGGAACAACATAACTGTAAAAACATAGGTGGCAGAGAGCATAGCACACAACCCTGCAGTGACGACTGTAAGTGGCCCTGGGGGACTATGGCTTAAAGAATTCACACACACACACACTGACCGGATAATACAGGAGCTGTCCCGTTTGCCCAGAGCACACAACTGTAACTCATTCCGTCTGCAAAACTCTTTGAGGAAAAAAATAAACTTGGTTAGAAATAACTTACTTCATTCAAAACCAATGAAAATTATAAAAAGGAAAAGGGACAGAAAATTCGAAATATTACATAAGAGATGAAAGAAAGAGTATTTTGATGAACAAATTTTAGGCCAAGAGTACACACAACAACAAAATGACCACAAAGCAGGTGAAAATCTTGACTGAATATATTAACATGAATTTTAATAAAAAGAAAGCATAGCCTCGATAAAACAGAATCAAAAAACACAAATAAAAGAGCTGAGGTTGCTATAGAGAATTCACAAGAGAGATGAAACAAGTCAACACAAGAAAAAAAAATAATCATGGTAATCAAAGCCATGGTTACACTTAAAGGAGAGTATAAATGAGGAAAACAGCAAGACACAAGGTGAGAAATGAGAAGAGCAAATGAAATGAAAATGAAAAAGCTTTTTTTAAAGGGGGGAGGTGATTTAGGGGAGGAAAAATAAATTTTTGTCTACCCAATCTGGGTTCTTAGTCTACACCCCTTATAATAAAAGACAGATTAATAAGAGAAAAATAGCATGTCTACTTCCCGCTCTGTCTTCATGGCACGTACCCGGGAAATGAGTAGTTCTCACGGAGGGGATTTGAGGTGCCCAATACGCCCTCACCCACTGAGGCAGAGAAAGGTGTGGGGGCCGCCGGCAGTGGAGACCCCAGGAAAAGCGGTAAACACGGAAATGGAGTCGTGCAGATTTAAGCCAGGCTCCTCCAGTAATGCGTCTGGGGTGAGAGCTCTTCTCTTCCCCGCACAGAGAGGGCAGAGATGCACTTGGAAATGGAGATTTCTAAAAAGATGTGAATTTCCTTCACAAAAGGGAAACTTCTATTCTTTGTTTGTTTCAGGCGTTTTATTAAATGGGCCGTACCGTAGCTGGTTTCTGAGTTGCAAAACAACATAAATTTAACAACGATGTAGCCAGTTAGATCGTGACAAGCTTTCCCTTTCCTTAAAAGAAGAAAAAAGAAAAAGAAAAACTTACAGCATACAACGGAGGGTTAAATAAATAAAACATTTTAAAAAAGAGAAAATAGAAAAGAAAAACCTGTCGCAGCGTGCTCACGTTGACGCCCGTGCAACTGCGTGCCAGCAGGAAATGTGACCTTGAGCGCGATGACGCGTGTCCCCGCGCGTGTCCTTCCCAACAACGCGGGCAAAGGAGGCGGCGCGGGCGGCGCGTGGGCGTGCGCAGAGGCACGGCTGACACCCCGTTGATTGGAGCGTGGGCTTCCCGCCCAGCACACCTGTGCGGCCGGGAAAGCCAAACCTCCGGGACACTGTTAACGCAGGAGGCGGCACTGTGAAGACGCGGGGGACCGCCCGCGGGCCCGGCTTCCAGCGCGCGCCCCGGCGCGGGAGAGCGCCGCTTCCAGCTGGGCGGCGCCGGCCCCGTCCCTCTCCGCATCACTCTTTCGCAGGAAAGTGCGTAAAAAGAAAATCAGCAAATACACTCTAAAAGAGACTATTTACTCCAAAAATCCTCCGGTTTTCTTTTTGCTGTGCGTATACATACCCTCTCCACCTCCTGCACAATTCGCTTAAGTCCCTTTGGGAAGAGCGGCAAGGAAGCAAGTTTCAGGTGCTGCTGTGCTTGGGAGCCAGAGGCCACCTACATACATCACTGGATTGCCCTGCTGGCTGACTGCCCCGGCACGGCACACATGTGTGAGGATGTGGCACTGATCAAAGACCACACCCTTTCAGTTCCTTGACCCGCGGGCTGCAGACATTGCAGGAGTTCAACACCGCGCGGGAGACGTCCCTGGTCAAGGGCACCCACAGCTGACCTCCCAGCACCAGCCAGCAGCAGGACACTTCTGTCTGTTTTCAGACCTCCTCCTGTGTCAGCAGTTTCTCAAAATAAGCAGCTCAAATTGGTCCTCATGCCAAAGAGGTGTGTTTTGGAGTGGCATACCCTGGCCTCCTACAGTCATATTTTGGGGTGGCATATTTTCATATCCTATAAGCTGTTAGTGTAAATGGTAGATTAAAGACCTCTGAAAATAATTTCCTTCATAAAGGCAATGAGAATACAGGCAAAACTTACCAGAATAAACTTTTCTGTTAAATAATACTTTGAAAATCAACCAAAGGTTTATAACAATCCAGAGCGAATATTTATTTGAAAAAATGGATTAAATTGTCAACGGAAAAAAGCCAAAGTCTGCAAAATAATTTTAAAGAGATTTATTCTGAGCCAAATTTGAGGACCATGACCCGGAGACACTGCCAAGAGGCCTTGGGCAAGTGGACTCGCTGTGGCCTGGTTACAGTTTGGTTTTTATACATTTTAGAGACAAGGGTTATGGGTAAAGCTATCAATCAATGAGTGGGACGCATACATTGGTTTGGCCCAAAAAGGAGGGCCATCTCGAAGGGGTGGGGGGGGGGCTTACAGGTTATAGGTGGGTTTAAAGATTCTTTAGATTGTAATTGGCTAAAGACATGAAGCTTTGTCTAAAGACCTGGAATGTTTTAACATAAACTGTTTACCAGAGATAAGCCACCATTTGTTGCAAATTGAGGGCCTGCAGGTGTGTCTTGCATACCTTAGGCCTGTTAATGGGTTACAAAGGGAGTCTCCAAGAAGGGAGGGGGGCATTATAAGGCATGTCTGACCTCCCTCCTCCTGGCAGGCAACTTTGCCCTAGAATATTCCTTTGGCCATGAGGGGGTCCATTCAGTCAGGGTGGGGTGAGCATTTTAGTTCACAGAATGTTGGTACGAACATTGAGATTTGTGGCATGTTGACTTCCATGCTCATCGCCCTCTCTCCCACTGCTCGGTGTCCTTGCAAACAGTCAGCCTGCGTCCGAGAAGCCCGCCACAGGGACATTCCGTGGAGAGGGCAGAACAGGGTTTGAACTTCCAAGAGCTCAGTTTCCAAAACACTGCTTTATTTGCGGTGCTGGGTGGTTTTCTGGAGGACCCCACTCTCAAGGGTATTTTTATTTGATCTGACGGCTCTGGCTTGCTCAGTGGGAGCTCACTCATATAAACAGCCACTTTTGGGGGTAGTTGATGAAAAGAACAAAATCCGAGGCGATTGTCAGAGGCCACAGTGGCTGTCTAGGCATCAGATAACACTTAGACTAAACAATAGGGAAATCAAGAAGCTGACAAGGAAAAGCTGAGGAGCGAGAGGTCAGTGGAGGCTTTGAAAAGCTTTGCTACATTTCTGGGAATCTAGGAGGCCACATGCATGTGTAGGGACGAGCACTTGTGCAGGACTGACCTGCAAAGATGTTGCTGGGTGCAGAAAACGAGTTCGCAAGGCACAGTGCTCCTACATGCTGAGAGCTCTGCAAACTGGGAGCCTCAGAAATCAGCCTCAGAAGCAAGGTCTCTCCCGCCTTCCCCCGCTCCTTTGTCTCTATGGTCCCGACAGAGGCGGTGGGGGGCAGGTTCTCCCTGGAATTTCCTTACCTAAGAAAGCTTCTTTCCAAAAGAAATGAAAGTGTCTTTTTTAGGTTCGTTCCTGGTGGGAACTCCTGGACGCTGTATGGGAAGCTGAATGCAGTTCATGGAAAAGTGTGATTTGTGAAATAGCTACAGGGGCCTGGAGAGTTCCCGGAGGCTGTAGACCTAACAGACAGCTGCAGCCAGCATTCCCACCACCCCTCATAAGGACGGAACTACCCTCCTCCCTTATCTCTACAGGATGAGACTGACCCAGAGGTCCCAGAAATTGGTTGTTTAAAAAATTTTTTTTATTGCAGCAGCTGTTCTGGCCCAGGTACTGACTCCCCTCTAAGAAAACTTCTATAAAACCCAAGGCCGGCTGGGCATGGTGGCTCACGCCTATAATCCTAGCACTCTGGGAGGCTGAGGCGGAAGGATCGTTAGAACTCAGGAGTTTGAGACCAGCCTGAGCAAGAGTGAGACCCTGCCTCTACTAAAAAGGAAAGAAAGGAAAGAAAGGAAAGAAAGGAAAGGAAAGGAAGGAAGGAAGGAAGGAAGGAAGGAAGGAAGGAAGGAAGGAAGGAAGGAAGGAAGGAAGGAAGGAAGGAAGGAAGGAAGGGAAAGAAAGAAAGAAAGAAAGAAAGAAAGAAAGAAAGAAAGAAAGAAAGAAAGAAAGAAAGAAAGAAAGAAAGAAAGAAAGAAAAGAAAGAAAGAAATTAGCTGGGCAACTATGAAATATATATATATATATAAATATATAGATATATAATATATATATATATAATTAAAAACAATTAGCCGTGCACGGTGGTGCATGTCTGTAGTCCCAGCTACTCGAGAGGCTGAGGCAGGAGGATCACTTGAGCCCAGGAGTTTGAGGTTGCTGTGAGCTAGGCTGATGCCACGGCCACTCTAGCCCGGGCAATAGAGCGAGACTCTGCCTCAAAAAAAGAAAAAAAACCCCAAGGCTTTCCCCTTCCTCAGGGTGGATGCTCTTTGGCCTCCACCCATCTGCACCCTGATGTCCAAAATAAACAGCATTTTGCTACACAGGAGGCTTCGTGTGTGTCTCTCTCTGGGCTCTGGCTCTAACAGTCATAAGACTCCCTTCCTGGGAATCTCATCAAATAACCAGTAAAGATCAGCTGCTGGAGAAGAGAGATGGGGAGTAGTCGCTACACCCAGACGGATGGACGCTTCATGGGTTCTGAGGGCAGCACTGGGAGCACAAGGGCTTTATCTGCAGCACGAGCCAAGCCCATGCACCAGCCCCTGTGTGAGCACTGGGCTACCCACTCCTATCCTCTCCCCGGTGAAGAGAGCATTTAAGTCCCAATCATCTGGGCCCTCTTTGAAGTCATATGTTATATGACTCCTGTGCACACATGTGCACATAATAAATTTATTAACCTTTTTTATTGTTAACTTGTTTTTTTGTCATGAGTTGTTGAACATGCCCCTTACAATGGGGAATAAAGGGATGGATCTCTTTCTGCCCTGCCATTGTCACCAAAAGCTCAACACTTGTCCACGAGGCCAAATCAGAAGAGTGAGGAGTGGTTTGGGGAGGAAGGAAAGAGAAGTTTATCACTTTGCCATTAAAGGAGGATGATGGAGACTCCTGTCTGCAATGCCATCATCCTAATAATAAGCAGAAATATAGAGCTTTTAAATGGTGGGTTCTCAGCTTCAGGCAATTACTGTTGACTACAGTTGATGGTTCTGAATGTCCCATCTCCACTGAAGACAATCTCCTGACCTCCATCCAGGACCTCCCTCTGCCAGGTTGGGGATGGGCCATCTCCTGTAGCACAAATAACAAAAGACTTACCTGCCCCTGCCCACCACTGGCCTGAGGCAGGGATGCAGGTTTTCCTTCTCAAAAAGGAATAGAATGTTTTAAAGAGACATAAAATATTTTTGCCATTTTTTCAGGCCATTCCCTCTGTTACACTATGGTTGGGAAGTTTGACCCCTCAAAACCTCATATTGAAATTTAATTCCCCAGTGTTGGAAGTGGGGGCCTAACGGGAAGTGCTTGGGTCGTGGGCTGGAGGCCTCACAAGTAGACTGCTGCCCTTGGTGAGGTGGGTGAGTCCTGTCAGCGCCTGTGACAGCTGGTGGTTACGGAGTGGCGCGTCCCCTCCTGCCTCCTCTGCTGCTGTGTGTTTTCTGCACACGTGGCTCCTTCCACCTTCTGCCGCGAGTGGAAGCACCCTGTGGCCCTCATCGGATGTGGACACCCAATCTTGAACTTTTACAGACATCAAAATTGTGAGCCAAATAAACATTTTCTCTTTATAAATTACCCAGCCTCAGGTATTCCTCTACAGCAACACTCAGGGACACAGACCTGCCCTAACAACACTAAGCTTTTAGAAGAAACATAGGTACAAATGCTCACTAGGCAATGGTTTCTTAGATATAACACTATAATCACAAGCAACCAAAAAAATTAGGCTTTATTAAAATCAAAGCTCTTGTACTTCAAGGGAGATCATCAACAAAGTAAAAAGACAACCCACAGAATGAAAGAATATATTTGCAAATCACAAACCTGATAAGGGTCAAGTAAATAGCATATATACAAGATACTTCCAACTCAACAATAAAAACACAAATAACCCAATTTTAAAAGATGCAAATGATTCAAATAGACACATCTCCAAAGATGATACACAAATGGCCAAGAAACATAAGGAAAATATTCCATAACATTAGTTATTAGGGAAAAGCAAATCAAAACCATGATGGGATGCCATTTCACATCCACTAGTATGGCTGGCATCAAAAAGGCAGACAATAACAAGTGTTGACAAGGATTTGAAAAAATTGGATGACTCACAAATTTATAATGGGAATGTAAATGATACAGTACTTTAGAAAACAATTTGATGGTTCCTTTAAAAATTAAACATAGTTATCATATGACTTACCAATTCTACTCCAAGGTTCATAACTACTAGAAATGAAAACATATGTTCACACAAATACCTGTATGTATGTGTTCATAACAGTGTTATTCATAATCTCCATAAAGTGGGAAAACTCAAATGTTTATCAACTGATGAATGAAGAAAAAAATTGTGATAAATCCATAAACAGAATAATATTCAGTCATAAAAAAGGACTAAAGTGTTGATGCACCTAACAATATGGCCGAACCTTTAAAACATTATCAGTCAGCCAGGTGCGGTGGAACACACCTCCAGTTCACCCACTGGGGAGCTGAGGTGGGAGGATCAACTTGAGCGCAGGAGGTTGAGACAAGGCTGAGCAACATAGTGAGAGGCCATCTCTAAAAAATAAATGAATAAAATAAATACATAAAATTATTAGGAAATGAAGCAAGACCAAAAAGGTCATATAATGAATGGTTCCACTCATATAAAATATCCAGAATAAACAAGTACACAGAGACGGAAAGTGGATTTGAGGTAACCAGGGTCTGGGGGAGAGGGCACTGGAGGGTGAGTTCTACGGGGTGTGGAATTTCTTTTGGGGACGATGAATTAAATTATTTAGAATTGAATTAGATAGTGGTGATAATTATACTACTGGTGAAAATCAACAGATTTGCACAGTTTAAAAGCAGGAATTTTATAAAATGTGAGCTATATTTCAATTTTAAAAAGGACTATAAGAAAATACAAAAATATGAGGAAACACGGAACTCACATACACACATAATCAGTGTGCCCAAGGAAAGAACTAAAACAATGAAACAGAAAAACATCATATTTAAAAGAAATACTGCATATGCTACGGGAAGGGAAAATGACAAAAAAACAAAATAAGCAACTCTAAGATATTCTAATTGACTTGCTAAAAAATAATAATTTGAACAGTTGTATAAAATATTAGACTTCCTACAAAAAGTGAAAAGGCAGGACTCAGCAGTATGTGCAGCATTCCGTGCTAGACTACCTCAGAGCAAGGCCCAGTAGCCCTCGGCAAAGACAGTGGCCGAGATTCACATCTAGCCAAACAACAGCACAAGTACAAACTCAAAGTTAAAGAGCAAATAAGGATGCGGGTGCCTGGGCACACTAATTCTATAAGTGATTCTTTAGGAAACTGTACAAAAATGAACCTCAATCGACCAGCTCGTAAATGAAATTACAGCAAAATTCTAGTATTGGGCTTGAGTACACGAATTGTTTTGATAAGGGAGGCCCCGTCTGTTACTTGGCATCAGGCACCAGGAACTCCACCCCTCAAGGAAAAGGCCTCAGCATAACACTAACCTGTTTCCTGGCCCATCAACTAGTCCGTTGCCTGGCATCAGCATAACACTAAACCTATTGCCTGATGCATCAACATGATATTAATCTATTACATGACACATCAACTAACCTACACCTGGTACCCCACCCCTTGGACCACCCCAACTTAATAAAAGTGGGAAAAATCGGGTAGATGGTGCTCAGAATTTGCTGGCAAGGCCCCTCTGAGCCTGCTGGCAAATAAACTTTGATTCTCTGACTCTCCGTGTGCTGCTTGGTTTGTCCTTGGGACCAGCCACTGTGACACTCGCTGTAACAGTTTGACTAAAGTTTAAAATAAATATTAATGATGATTATGTTTACAGAAAAAAATATAAAGATTGTAAACCTTGACATTATAGAAATGATAAAAAATTTCTAAAGTCAGAAGGGGAAGGGAAAAAAGGTGGGAGTTTATGTACATCTCTGGTTTTCTCTAAAATTTTTTTAAATAGCTGGTTGACAGATACAGTTAGAAGCTGCTTAGCTATCTGGTAGAAATGTAGGTATATTTGAAGGTATAGAAATAAACAAAAGTAAAATAATATAATCAATTAATATATGGTAGAGATGAAAGAAGAAATCATTGTGTAAAGAGGAAATAAATCCCTTTTCTGAAATACTGAAATCCTAAAAGTTCTGAAGGCAATAACTAATATCAGTAATGATTTAGATAAAGACTTGACTTGAATGTGGGGCCATCGTTGAGGAGCAGAGCCTGTCTGCAGCACCCCATCCTCTGCGGCGGTGGCGACGCCCTCACAGAGCACTGCTCCTTCCGAGACGCCTAGGGGTCGTCCAGGAGAGAGACTGTGCAAAGGGACAGATCGTCACATGCCGGAGAGGCCACCCCTTCCTGCAGGTGGGATGCTCCAGAGGGCCCTGGTTTGGCTGCAGCAAGGAGGCTCCTGTAGTTATGCCCGGCTTGGCGGTGCTGCTTCCAAGGCCCAAGGCACACAGGGTCGCAGGCTTAGGGGCTGCTTCCAGAAGCACCAGGAATGCAAGCAGCAATTCCACGCTAGTGCTGTGTAGCAGGGGCTGAGGACTGCAGTGTCTTGCATGAGATGTCTTTAGGCAATTTACAGTCATCATGGGATCTTCAGAGACTCCAGAAAGCATGGGAGGAGAGCAGTAAATCCTCTACCATGAAGGAGTTTCAGAAATGTGGGGCATTAATCACTAAGGGGAATGCCAGTAGGACTGCAATTTGGACAGATTCTAGAGTCTTCTGTTTGAGAGGGCTCCATTTGATCAGGGCTGATTTGCAAGTGACAGCATAAATGGGCTTATGCAAAATTTGTAAATGAGGAATACATTCCCTCTAGAACCCAAATGCCTAAGAACAGTTGTGGGCACTGACAGGGTATTGACCCAGCTGTTTGTTGAAAGTCAGGGAAGGAGAAGCCCTTGGTTTACCAAATAATTTAGAGGAATCTAACGGAGGTGGACGATCTTGCCCTATATGTGGGAAAATGACCCACCCCCTTTTTATGAGCTCCTCTGTATTTGCTGCTGGAGGACGCCAGGCCAGTCTAGCAAGGGCGGCCCGTGTCCCTGGGAGGTGAAGGCAGACCGCAGCTGAGAGGCGATTGAAAGAGCCACTGAACAGAACATATTGACCAAATCTAGTGTAGCAAAATATTTACCAATTGTGCATTTTTATAATATTGCATATGAGGGGGATATAAACGGGTGGGCCACAGAATTAAGTCTGTAGGAATTCACTGTGAGGCACTATTTAGTTGTTCCAGGCTTAAGAGCAGGCCACGTTGAGCCGTGAATTGGAGAAACCATGGGAATAGTCACCCTTTCACTAGATAGATCTTGTACAATGGGTTTCGATCCTTGAAGGCCATTTAATTTACACTGGGCCATATTATTCATAACTCTTTTACTGAAAGTAAGGTCCATGCAGTCCCATTCTTTCAGGACAATTGTTAAAGCTTTAGTAGTGTCAATGGAGGTGATGGTGGAGGTCACGGTGGTGACAACAGAGGTCATGGTGGTGTCAGTGGATGTCATGGTGGGGACAGTAGAGGTCAGGATGGTGTCAGTGGAGGTCATGGTGTCAGTGGAGGTCATGGTGGTGTCAGTAGAGGTCATGGTGGGGACAGTAGAGGTCATGTGGTGTCAGTGGAGGTCATGGTGGGGACAGTAGAGGTCAGGATGGTGTCAGTGGAGGTCATGGTGTCAGTGGAGGTCATGGTGGTGTCAGTAGAGGTCACGGTGGTGACAGCAGAAGTCAGGATGGTGTCAGAGGATGTCATGATGGGGATAGCAGAGGTCATGGTGGTGTCAGTGGAGGTCATGGTGGGGACAGTAGAGGTCATGTGGTGTCAGTGGAGGTCATGGTGGGGACAGTAGAGGTCAGGATGGTGTCAGTGGAGGTCATGGTGTCAGTGGAGGTCATGGTGGTGTCAGTAGAGGTCACGGTGGTGACAGCAGAAGTCAGGATGGTGTCAGAGGATGTCATGATGGGGATAGCAGAGGTCATGGTGGTGTCAGTGGAGGTCATGGTGGGGACAGTAGAGGTCATGTGGTGTCAGTGGAGGTCATGGTGGGGACAGTAGAGGTCAGGATGGTGTCAGTGGAGGTCATGGTGTCAGTGGAGGTCATGGTGGTGTCAGTAGAGGTCACGGTGGTGACAGCAGAAGTCAGGATGGTGTCAGAGGATGTCATGATGGGGATAGCAGAGGTCATGGTGGTGTCAGTGGATGTCATGGTGGGGACAGCAGAGGTCATGGTGGTGACAGCAGAGGTCAGGATGATGTCAGTGGAGGTCACAGTGGTGACAGAGGTCAGGATGGTGTCAGTGGAGGTCATGGTGGTGTCAGTGGAGATCATGGTGGGGACAGTATAGGTGATGGTGGTGTCAGTAGAGGTGATGGTGTCAGTGGGGGTCATGGTGTCAGTGGGGGTCATGGTGTCAGTGAGGGTCATGGTGGTGACAGTAGAGGTCATGGTGGTGTCAGTAGAGGTGATGGTGTCAGCGGGGGTCATGGTGTCAGTGGGGGTCATGGTGGTGACAGTAGAGGTCATGGTGGTGTCAGTGGAGATCATGGTGGTGACAGTAGAGGTCATGGTGGTGTCAGTGGAGGTGATGGTGTCAGTGGGGGTCATGATGTCAGTGGGGGTCATGGTGGTGACAGTAGAGGTCATGGTAGTGTCAGTGGAGATCATGGTGGTGACAGTAGAGGTCATGGTGGTGTCAGTGGAGGTCATGGTGTCAGTGGGGGTCACGTGGGGGCCTGGATTTCCAGCCTCACTCAACAGTAACACAGTATCTCTGCCCTTCCACATCAGGGTGCTGTCCGTCAAGGCAGGTGTAGAGTGAGGACATTAACCCCACTGGGAAGGAACAGGCAGGTCCTCCTGTCACAGGTTTCAGCAGAGCCTAGTGGACAACCTGGACTTCCACGCACTCCTGGCAGTAATGACACAGTGACCCACTTTCACTCTCTGAAGTAGAGCCAGAGTGCTACAACACAAGATTTAAATAAGATCCAGAGTTTCATAGTTTAATACTGAGAATTTCCATATTTCAATTGAAAATTGGTCCTCATACCAAAAACCAGGAAGATTCTGAACTCATTTTAAAAGTCAGTCAACAAATGCAAACACTGAGATGAAACAGATGCTGGAATTATCGAGGTATTTTGAAGTAGTCATCAGAAAAATGCTTCTTTGAGAAATTATAAGCTTGATTGAAACAAAAAAGTTTTTAAAGTCTCAATGAAAAAACAGTATAAAGAAGAACCAAATAAAAATTTAGGTCTGTAAGATACAATAACCCAAATAAAAAGTTTAATCATTTGGGTTACATTTTATATCTTTGCCTCTCCCTAGCAAGGGTTAGAGGTATGCCCTTCCCCTCCACAATGCTCACCACATCCCTCAGATGTGGGACTACCTGTACCCCCATAATATGCTGAAATAAAAAAAGAAAGTTCAAACAGCAGTCTGGATAGGAGGAGTGGCTGAGAAAAGCATCGGTGACCTTGCAGATAGCACAATATGAATCACCAAAGATGAACAGAAAAAAAATAGACTGCAAACAGTGGCCAGAACCTCCAGGACCTATGGGGCCCTAACAAACGATCTAACATTGGGCTCACTGGAGTCATTTAAGGAAAGGAGAAAGTGAATGCAATAGACTTCCCTTCCCTTAAGTTTTCTAAATTATGACGACTGGCAGTTAAAACAAAAATTTGATATCATTGCATGCCTATCAGAAAAACTAGAATAAAAATAGTGAAAATATCAAGGTTTTAGGAGGATGTGGAGAAACTGGATCACTCAAACATTGCTGGTGGGAGTGTAAAATGTTACAGAAACTCTAGAAAACTGTCAGTTTCTTATACAACTAAACATGCAATTACTTTATGAAACTCCAATTGCACTGGAACATCTATTCCAGAGAAATGAAAAGTTATAATCAGACAAAAACATGTAACAATGTTCTTAGCAGGTTTATTCACAACAGTAGTAACTGGAAAGATGTCCTTTGAGGAGTGAATGGGTAAACGAGCTGTGGTAGTTGTAGCATGGAATACTACTCAGCAATCAAAAGAAATGAATTATCGATAGGTACAACATCATGGATGGATCCCCAGGAAATCATGTTCAATGAAGAAATTCAATCCAAAAACGTTACATATATATCAATTTATTTATACGTAATTGTCAAAATGACAAAATTGCAGAGATAGAGTCAGATCAGCAGTCACTAGTGGTTGGGGTATGGGGCGGGGCTCGTGTGACATTGAAGGACAGCTGAGGGAGGTCTTATGCAGACAGAAGAGTCCTTGGCAGTGAAGGTTGGTTAGCCGAGTCTACACACGTGGTAAAACGACATACAACTCTGAACATACATTGTATCGATGTCAAATTCCTTCCTTTGATGTTGATCTGTAATTATGTAGGAGATAACCTAGGGGAAAACTGGGTGAAGGGTACACAGACCTTCTCCAGGTGATCTTCGCAAAGTAAAAACTCAGACAAAAATCTAATGAGGGACAAACCAGTCCTTCCAAGTATTAGTATTAATTATAAAACTATGGTAATTAGTGGCCAATACTGTATGAATAGCCAGACACATCGATAGAACCAAAAACAATGTCCGGACCGGACACAGAACCAAATACCTTGAGGAAAAAAGAATTAATTTCCATTCCAAATCATTGGAGGAAAGACATATTATTCAACAAATTATGTTAGAACAGAGTGGCTATCAAGAAAAAAGAGTTGAAACCATTTATCTCAACTCTTGCCCAAATAAAGTGCAAATAGAAAAAATAATAGTGTTAAAAATGAAACTACAAAGTACTGAAAATAATGGGAGGATTAAAAAACCATTCTAAGTGGAGAAGGGTTTCTAACTATGAAACAAAATCCAGAAGTAAACAAAGGAAATATTATTACATTTTACTACATAAAAAAAATTGTTCATGGCAAAAAGCCCCCATTAAAAATCATCTTTAAACTACGACAGGAGAAAACAATACAACTTATGACAGATACAGACTTATATCCTTAAAATATAAAATGCTCTTACAGAGGCTGGAACAGAAGGTTCATAGTAAAGGAAATGCAGAATTCCCCTTAAGCAAATGTGTATCCTTGTTTATAAAAAAGTTTTCAGTAGAAGCTAATGGGCTGTCATGGCTTTCCCTAACCGTGTGTTGGCTGGGATGGGGAGTAACAGGTTCTTGCATGTGTTACCGCGGGGAGTATAAATTGAAACAATTTTATATACAGAATTTGGGTCATGCCTATTAAACTTTAAAATTAACCCTTTGACCCGTCATTGACACACATCTAAGTATATAGCCTACAGACTAGTTATTGTATATGTATAAAACAAAATGCATGAAATAACATTTTAGTAATAGTAAAAGCCTGGGGAAAACCCTAAAAGTCTATTAATAGGAGATTATTAAAAAAAAAATTAGGAGTTGTTAAAACAATGAGTTATCTTTACTAGAATTAATAGGGAAAGTTCTTAACATTTATTAATCAAAAATATAAAGCACAGTGTATTTTGGTAGGCTTGCTACCATTAAAAATATCTATGTCTCTGTCTAGATGTATAGTTATCTTTCATAATTTTGTAAAGGGTCTGAAATGTTATGTCATGTATGCCTGAGAATCTTATAACATTTGTTGCTTCAGAGAACAGGAATTGGGTTTTGAGGATGAAAACAAAGGGAGATACATACTTTTTAAACTATTATGTCTTTTTTTTTAAACACTGAAGACCAGTTTATTCCATTGAAAGATCCAGACACCACTGCACGCAATTGGACTTTCTTTTACAACGCTGGTATGCAGTCTTTCCTGTTGTCTTACCTACAGTTTCTGTGAAAAAACTAATGTCTACATACTGAACTATACATTCTGAAAATGTTTCAGAATGTTTCTAATATTTAACACATTAACTGCATGTGAGTTGTATTTAACTCTCGTTGGTTTTGAGCCTGAGGCCTCATGAAGCAAAATGTGGGCAAAACCCTGCAGTAGGTTTGTGAAAGATCTTACTTGTTGATGTCCTTATTGTTACAATTAATATTGACAAATTAATTCTAACAATGTGGATTAAAGTCAATAAATTTCGTTTTTCATTTAAATTAGGATTGTTTTGTTTTCAAAATTATTCTATTTTCATAATAAAACACCATGGTCCCAAGGAAAAATCCTTTTTTTCTAGTGCGGCAGTCAATGTATTAAACATTGTTATAAGACCTTTCAAAGGTGTATAACAATTCTGCTTTTTCAGAAAGACACATTATGCTACATTGAGTTGGTGATACTCTCCCGAAATTCACGAGGAGAAGTGAGAAAATAACACAGCCTTAGTTCTCTTGTTCAGAGAAGTGGTCTCCAAACTCTTTTGACCACTCAGCTTTAAAAAATAACCCACATTTCCAGTAATTAAACGTACTTAGGAATTAAATATAAGCTTTATTGTACTAATATATGTATTTTCAACATACATATATGTTTGTATATTTTTCAAACATAAATTTTGTGTGTTTCATTATGTATGTTCAAACAAATTTGAAAAGAATGAGATAAAATAAACATAAATAGATGTTCTAATATTTTCTTCTCTTTTCCCCTTGACTCATCTGCTGGCAGGTCCTACTCTGGAGACCACTGATTCAGAATAGTAAGTACAAAAACAACATATCTCTGTTCTCTTAGAAAATCGCTGTAAATGCATACTCACTGGCCGGAAAAGCTGTCACATGTCCTAAAGGAAGAACACCGCATGGCTTCCGTAGCATCCGCAGCAAGGCCTTTGCTGATGCTGTGGAACTTGGCTTCCTCCTTTTATTTACCACGCAAGTCACCCAATCTCTGAAAGGTTTTTCTTCAAGCAAGAGAATGAATACTGGAGAGAAGGTAAGCCCCTGCCAGTGCTCGAACATGCTTTCTCTCTGAGAGCAGGAAGAAGTGCCCAGGTGTAGGACCGGTGCGTTAGTGAGGTCTTATTCCTCTCTCCATTTCATATCGTTTTGTCTTATTTTTACATGTAAGATTCAGATCCGGAGCCCCCATCTTCTGATATTTTAGAGAGCTGCTTTTTGTTACTCGGAGGATTAATGTTTACTGTCGTGGATCGTGATTCATTGTAAGCCAGAAGAACTATAAGACCTTTTTAGCTTGTGGTGGAATTAGAATTCATAACCTACCATACCCAGCCTCTGCTCGCCGGGTGTATAGAGGCGGCATACTCAGCTTAACCCAGGGAGGGGGACTTGCCAAATGCAGCTCTGGTTCATTAGGCTCAGGCTTAAAACCATCTAAGCTATTCTCGTTTCATTTGAAAGGTATGCTCAGTGCACACATAGCACTTATTCTAAATCAATTATTGTTTTACAAAAAGGCATGACTGCTTTATAAAATTGTGGCCCACTTTTTAATTTTTAGAAGTTCCTTATAGGCAAGAATCCTGTTTCTCTGTGATGCAGCCCAGGTGCCTAGGGTAGGGTTATGCACTCATTCTAGTAGTACAGTCCTCGTTTAAGAATAACCAGTTAGTCCTTGGTTGTGCACGCCAGTTAGGAGGAAACTTCACTCTGATCATGTGCTGTGTCATTGTTCACCTACAGACACACGCTCTCTCATCCTCCTCATCCCTGTCTTAGCAAAGAGAACTCATGAGCCGTAGAAAGCAG
Source organism: Mirza zaza (assembly GCA_008750895.1). Classification (NCBI taxonomy): domain Eukaryota; kingdom Metazoa; phylum Chordata; class Mammalia; order Primates; family Cheirogaleidae; genus Mirza; species Mirza zaza. Next base: position 24,394 of record VSMD01085364.1, read on the forward strand.
TTGGGGGTCTCCAGGCCAGCACAGAATTTTAAAGCTAATAAAAATAGGACCTTTGGTCTATATGATTCTGAGTATTAATGAAGTACTTTGAAATCTTACAAAAAATTTTGTTTTCGATAATTTAAAAACTTTTATTAAAAGTGAGATTGAACTCAGCTTGTGATCATAACACAATCTTGAATAGTGTACACGCAACAATTAGAGTAATTGAAATACCAAAGTAAATAAGGGGGGGTTGTTATTAATTTGAAAGCTTAGTATGAACACTTTCCAAAATAAAAAGTAAATGCCGTACATGTCAATTCCCACAAGTGTCACTAAATTGTATTCCATTTTTAGAAGCCCTTGTATGAGTGTGGCATGTGTGGTTTAGATATTTCACAATTTTGTAGAATACAAAACAATTTGAATTCTGTTTAAAAAAAGATTGTTCCTCCTTAAAATATAAAACCTATTATGATACTATGTGCAATAACAAAAATAACAAATATGTAGGTTTTCATTATTCTTTCTTTGAAGCTACTTTAAATATTTCTACTGTTGCACTTTCTTAAAGTTTAGAGCCACAGCAGCAGTTTTTAACACCAGCATACTAGTTACTCTTCTCTACTTTCCACAATCTGTAAACTTCTTTAGCAGTCATTTAGTAGACTTTAATTCCCTCAGCTTTTTCTTTTCAGGACAACAGTGTGATTATCTGCCTGCCCTGGGGTCGCAGGTAGAAAGTTCTCTCTTTTTATACTCCTGTAAAATGGGCTCTGGTGAGACCAGATCCAGCCAGTCCCTGGCATGTGGTGGAAAGCAGTAAACTATCACTGAATAAATAAAACAAACACCCCCTGGGATGATGCTTAGAGAACTCAGCACACAACTCTTTGCTCCAAAAATGCTCCTTATTTAGAATGATTTTATTCATGTATTGCTATTTTTGAAAGTGTCTTTTGGGCCAATTTTCTATATTTATTTTGATAGCTATAGTTCCATCACATGACAGAAAAAAATATGTATTATTGCCAGATAAGCATAAACATAATTACATATTATATGACTGGAAATAAATTACTGAAAAATTATCATCATTCTTTTAGATTGCATTCATCTCTAACATAAGTCATGAATGAACTATGAACAAAAAACCAAAAAAAGGCATTTTAATTTAAAATTGGCAGCTTTTTGTAATCATTAACACGTAAGGATGTAAAAGGAAATTACCTACAAAACGTTATAATCTTTTCAAACTCCAGCTCTTCCTACAATCTGTGAAGTTGACTGTTCAAGTAGGCTTAAGTCCTAACCCTTCCTTCTTTGAAATAACCTCTTTATCCTACAGGATTTTGTCTCCACAATCACACACTTGCTTTCCCAAGTCCATTGTGCTTTTCACACCTAAAATTACCACCACAACTTGGTGGAGGCAGCTCGTTTCTGGAGGGACGGACAGGAGGACGGAGGGATGCTCGCAGCTGTGCCAATGCGCAACGGAAGGAAGCGCTTCCCTTCGTGTCGGAAACACGTCTCCAGGAGCCCTCACTGAAGAACGAGACTCCTGGGCCTCAATTCAGGACTGTTGATGCAGGATTTCTGGACACGGAGCCCTGGTATCAGCATTTCATCAAACTCCCTACATGATTCTTAGGCACACCAGATTGTGCAAACTGCAGGGCTGCGGTTGAGCTAAAATACATTGCTACTTTGTTGCACAGCAACGGAGCCTCTTACGGAGTTTCCACCTGTTGTACTTCTAGCCCTGCTCTCTGGTTTAGCATCTTTTTAACTATTAGAGAAGTTTTAACTATTTAGGCATTAGAGAAGTCATTATTGCCATTTGAAAAAACATGAGGTACCCTTCACACAAATGCTGAAAATAACTGATTAGAAAAGGGAGCTGGAGAGATATTTGATTCTCTAAAATTTGTCATTTATTTGCAAAGGAGGAAGAGTATGGAACAGTGTTAAAAATGTTGTTTTCAGAAAGAAAATACTTGTTAGTTGATTTGGAATTAACTGACCAGTTACAGGTTGTCTAAACTTTTAAATACATATAGGAGCACTTAGCGCATCTCCACAGATCCCCAAGTTCCTATTCTGGCCTAGTCTGCTGCTCTAAACGAAGCCTATTTTGCTTTCAGTTTGGGATCCTTACTGCTGTGGAGTACGGAATTCAGGACCAATTGTGAGCTTACATTCACGGCCAAACAGACTCGAATGTGCTCTTCACTCAGGGACCGCAGTGCACAGCAGCCTAACCTATCAAGGCAGAAGGATGTTTTCTGCACAATAGAGAGAAAACAATGTGGTCTCCTTCCAGAATGCTAAGCAGTATCACCAGTGAAGAAAATAAATGGATATGTGAAATCCACCTAGGGTGAAAAAGAACAAAGTAAAATGAGCAGTTTGCTTTATGAGTTTTACCTGTCTTCTCTTTTCATGGTGAAATTTAACTTGAAATTTGAATAAAATAGCTCCCTAAACATGCTTGTTAAGATTGCATAAATATTTTCAAAGATAGTTTATGTGGAAATAAAATGCTAGTCACTCTTCTTTGCAAAGGAATTTCAAATCCTAACCTTTGTGGTGAGTTGTCATACAATTCACAGTTCCAGTAACTGTTCCCTCATTAACTTGAACACCTCTCCTGGGCATGTGGAAAGGATAAAGTATTTATGAAGTTTATACTCCAGTTGCCTGTTAATCAAATAATTACTAAAATGTAAAGGATTTAATATATTTGGGGGTTATAATTTGTAGGCAAACAAACTCCAATATACTTGGTTAAAAATGATGAAGTAAAACTTTTACATTTAACCCAGGTAGATAAAACTGTTGCGGCAGTGTGTACAGCTAGCATTACAGCTCTTGTTACAGCTCTTATTCATTTGACCAGGGAAAGAACTGAGCGGCACATGAAGAGTCGGAGAACAGCCTTTATTCTTCTACAGCAGACCTAGTGTTACAGTTCTCTTCGTGTCTTCCGATGTTCTCTCCTTCCTGACCTTCTGCCTCTGCTTTTATACCCTTGGTAGGGCTCAAGAAGCATCCAATCAACTACAAGCTTTAACATGCAATCAGCAACAGGCTTTAACATGCAATCAGCAACAGGCTTTAACATCCAATCGACAACAAGCTTTAACATCCAATCAAACACAGTGGGATTCAAAAATTACCCAATCAGGATCACGCAAACAGTGTGGCCAGAAACAGGCAGCGGCACATGGGCCTGAGGGCATTCCAGCACCGGGTGTCCCGGAGGCACGCTGTCCTTCTGGCCACACTGTTTGCGTGATCCTGATTGGGTAATTTTTGAATCCCACAGTTTTTGGGTGTCCCGGGATTTTTGAATCCCACTGTTTTTGGGTGTTTGGGGTGTCCCGGCAGCATGCGGGGGTCCGGGCGGCTGTGTGCCACGGGGCCCTGCCCCAGCAGCGTGCCTCTGACTGGCCACGGGCAGCACTGGCCCCTAGAGATGTGGAACTATGGGGAGGCGGCAAGCGGCTGCGTCCCAGCGCCTGACATTTTCCGCATCAAAACCATTAAAACATACATTCTTTTTTTCCGCATAAATGAAATAAATATTCGATTATAATGAATGTCATTAACATGTGTTTAAAGGTTGAATGAAAGTTGTTTGAAGGTATATTGGAAACACATCATCTGCTTTTATTGGTCCTTTCGAGAACCAAATAATCAGACTATCATGGGGGAAAATTTTTCAGATACCAGAATGGAAATATGGTCTTCTTAAATCTAAGTGAGGACATGATAGTGTAGCACTCCCTTTTTCAAGTTATTTTTTTTTTGACATAAAATAGTTCTAGGAAGATAATTTGTCAAAAAGAAAATACAGGAGAATCTTTTAAATAATAGCAATGTATTTTATTGTTTGGTATGAGAGGTGGGAGGAAAATGATAGGGAAAAACTTACCGTGTTAGTTTGGAAAACTATTTCAGAGACTTAGAGACACCAGAGAGGTCCTGCCCACCAGGATGCAAAGTCTGCATACTAACTGTGAGAGATGACAGTGCTGTACGCGCATGCTGCTGTGCAGTGTGAGTTTGAATGATGCATAATCCCTTTGAGGGACTTTAAGGAGAATGGGCATAACCCCCAAACCCCGCCATTTCTCAGTCTGAATTTAGTCAGGAACAGAGGCTGTCAACCATTTGACGTCTACATGGAAAGTGCTAAGTTCTTCGAAGCAGCTGCTTTGTGACAACACCTAACACTATGTCCAGTGTGGTACATTGCACTGGGTATTATTTACGTCCAGGGTACTTTTCACAAAACTGGCCATGTTTCCTCTTTCAGGACTCAGACCCCAAGCCAACTTCTTACTGAGTCTTTTCCCAACTACACCATTCGAAGCAGCCCTCTCTCTCCCTTTGTCCTATTTCAGTCATTCTCCAACAAAACACCTTGTTTTATATCCTTTCCAGCATGTTTCACTACTGGAAAATATTTTCTTTATTCCTTTATTGATTTAGTGTTTTTTCCTTCTTATTGAAAGTAATGCTGCTTGATGGCGGCGTCTTTCCTGGCTAATGAGCCATCACCATTCACTTGACAAATATTTGCTGCTAGGCAGAGAGTGGGCACAGTGATGAGCCCTCAAGTAGTTTACAGTGTGGTGGATAAAACCTATATTAACCAAATAACGATGCAGACAAGTGTAAAATTATAACTATGAGCAGTGCCAGGAAGGAGACAGACATGGGCTAGCAGAGGTGATAATGGAAAATCTAATTGAATCAAGGAGGTCTGAGAAGGTTCATCTTAAGAAGTAACTTTTGAGTTAAGTTTTAAAGGCTGAGAAGACATTAAGTAAGGAGATTCTAAGCTGAGGGTATGGAAAGATCCTATGACAACAGGGAAGATGGCGTATAGAAGAGACTGAGAAAAGGCTGATGTAGCTGGAACACAGGAAGCTGTGCAGAGCAGGAGGGCACAGATGCCAGAGATGAGCAGGGTTGGACTGAGGAAGGGTGCAAAGAGCTGTGACTTTACCCTGAGTGTAACCGGAGCAATTGCAGCTTGTGCGTGTGAATGTGAAAGTGTCAGTGTGCATATTCATAGGGGAGTATTATCATATTATAAATTATTATAAGTTGTAAAGATGAGTATGGCCACTTCATAGAGGGCATTATATTGAAGAGAGATAAAAATGGTGTTGGTAGAACAATTAAAAGGTCATATCCCAGAAGAGAAATGATGGAAGTTTGGATTCAGGTAGTGCTAGTGGGAAAGAAAATAAGTAGATAGATGCCAGAAACATTAAAATAAAATTGAAAGGACTTGGTGTTGGATTGGATATGAATGAAGATATCAAGGATAACTTGCTACTTGCTTGAGCTGATAAATGGTGTTGTCATTATCTGAGACAGAAGATGCCATGAGGAGATACCATGAAGTATAAAGACCATGAGCTTGGCTTCGACATATTAAGTCAGAGATTTAATACAGAGCTTGGATAAATTATGACTCTCTATTTAGCTCTATTCCATTTAATCTGACTTTCACTCTTAGAAATAATTTTAGCTTTCACCATTCTTTAGTAGCCAAATGCAAGTCTTCATTTTTGTTTCCTACTACCCGAAATTTTACATATGGTGTAGGCCTAAATTCCTGCTCAAGAACGTTTTACTCTAGTGAGAATTAATAGACTGGCAGTGGTGGTTTTATCTTTAGAGGATATGGGGTCGATAACCTGAAACCTACTATCAAAACCTTATCTCCAAAAACACTAATGAAACCCTAACATATAATTTCAAAGAACCTGAGTGTAAATGTCAAAATCTTGCAGCACTTAACACAGATATCCACTTGAAGTCAAATAATATTTCATATTGTCAGATTAGAATGGTCGCACTGCATCTCAAGACATCTGGATTGATGGCACCTCCCTAACATTAGGCCTTCACTATTGTCTACCCAATAGGCAACAAGGGCAGGCAGGAGATATTTTAACTAAAACAACACACTTATGCTGAGATCTACTTGCGAGGTACTTCTTAAAGACAGCACCGAAGTGTACTCTTATAAATCAGAAGAAATTTCCTAGAATTAACAAAAAGATGTATTTTCTTTTTATTTATTTCTATCATCCTAATTCTGTAGAAACTCTGGAACAGCATTCAGGAATCCTTTCAATTTTTTAATAATTTTATCAGTTCACTTTAACATTACTTTCCAGAGAGATTTCTTATATTTTTTCAGGATTAGCTATCTACCTATCCATCCATCCTCACACTTTTGTGTGTGTGTGTGTGTGTGTGTGTGTGTGTGTAACAATTCTAAAGTTCTAAATAACTATATATGATTATGGTATGTTTGATTTAAAATATTATGTAAAATTCTCCCGTTCTGTAGGCTGTCTATTCACTCTAATGATAGTTTCCTTGGCTGTGCAAAAGCTTTTTAATTTGATCAGGTTCCATTTATTTATTTGCGTTGCTATTGTGATTGCTTTGGAGGTCTTATTAAAAAATTCTTTGCCTAGGCCAGTGTCTGAAAGGGTCTTCCCTGTATCTTCTTCTAGGATTCTTAAGGTTTCATGCCTTAGGTTTAAGTCTGTTATCCATCTTGAATTGATTTTCATAAGAGGTGAGAGGTGGGGATCCAGTTTCAATCTCCTGCATGTAGCTATCCAGTTTTGCCAGCACCATTTATTGAAAGGAGATTCCCCAGTGTATATTTTTGTCTGCTTTGTCAAAGATTAGATTACCATATAGAGATAGTTTCATCTCTGGATTGTCAGTCCTGTTCCAAAGGCCTATGTCTCTGTTCATGGGCCACTTCAATACTGTTTTAGTTACTATAGTCTTATAGTACAGCTTGAAGTCTGGTAGATTGATACCTCCTAGTTTGTTCTTTTTACTTAAGATTGCTTTCAACTACTTAAAACCATAATAATTTTCCAAAACAGCAACACCCAATCTAAACTGATATAAAAGCTATAATGTTTGACACATTCAAAATGCTACAAACACATAGGCCAAAAAAATAAATTAATGAAAATAATCAAACAAATGGTATCTTTCTGAATAAACAAAATATAACACTTGATAGAATTTTTTGGGAAATTCATCAAATAACCTAAATAAGCAATCTGTTCATATATATACCAAGTGGTTAAGCAAAATGGAATTTGTTGATAATATTAAAGTAAAAACAGACCTCCCATAATTTACCATTTTGTTTCACAATATTTTTATCTCACCTAAAAATATTAGTCTATAATCACACGACTTAATTTTAGACTAAAGCCAAATGAAATATATGTTCCAAAAATTGAATCAGTCTTTAAAAACATATGAAAAGGATGCATACAGGAAACCACCTAGAAAGCAGTAATATGTAAGCAACAATATGGGCCAAAGTGATAATTAAGTTCTTTCATTGACAGCTAAATGACAGGAACACAAAATTGAAGGAATGCTTTTCCCATTTGAAAAGAGTAAGCAATTGGGCAGTTGCATTTATTACTGGGAATAGTCATTCTCAGTGCTTTGTTGTGGCTATGCAGTTGGATAAGAAGGCAGTTCTACTATCAAACAACCATGTGGGCTCTGCTGGATGTTTAAGGCAACATTAGCCACAGGACTGCAATTATATCTACCTCTAAGTGAGTGCAGTGCCCTTAATATCTACTCCTCACATTTTACATCGAAAAATATTAATATTTGCAAGCAAATAAAATTCATTAGGTTTTATCTACCCAGTTTTTAGGAAAATATGGAATAGTCTATTCAGTGTAGGGAATATACACATTGAGAATATTTATTCCAGTGTGTTTCTTCTATATTAAAATTTATTATTTTCTACCTATAGGCAAAAACTTGTCATGTTAGAAAATTTGAAGATACAGAAAAATGTATAAAGAAAAAAATGATCATCACCCATAATCCCATCTCTAGAAATAGCAACTTTTACCATTTTTGTATGGTTTCTTCAATTTATTCTTATTCATATGTACAACTGAAATCACACCATATATAGTACATTATCCTGCTTTTTTCATTTATATTATATTATAATAATTTTCCATATTGTTCAATATTATTTAAAATCAGGAATTTTAAATTCTACACAATCATAAATTGGTTATGATATATATTCAGCAGGTAATATATTTAAGGATATACTATATTCAGCAGGTAATATATTTAAGGATATGTTTGCTAATTCCAAATTTTACAATTAAAAATGCAATTTTTGCAACTCTTTTTCTGTACTTATGAATCCAATGTTCTTTTAATCATTACGTGAAGCATTGATGCTTTAGTTTTAAGGCATAATAAATCATTCAACAGACATTTAAAAAGTCTAGGCTAAGTATGGTGGCTCATGCCTGTAATCCTAGTAAACTCTGGGAGGCCGAGGTGGGAGGATTGCTTGAGGTCACGATCTCAAGACCAGCCTGAGCAAGAGCGAGACCCCATCTCCACTAAAAACGAAAACAATTAGCTGGCCATGGTGGCGCAGGCCTATTGTCCCAACTACTCCGGAGGCTAAGGCAAGAGGATCACATGAGCCCAGGAGTTTGAGGTTGCAGTGAGCTATGATCAGGCTACTATACCCTAGCTAGGGCAACAGAGAGAGACTGTCAAAAAAAAAAAAGAATAAAAATAAAAACAATCAAATAGTCTAATTTAAATTTTTTAATAAACATAATGACAGGGCTACTTTATATAAATCACTACACTTGAAGGCTTTCATTACTTTGAAAGGTTACATGTTTCTAAAGGCTTGCTTTTCAAATAGCTGCTGCCACTTGCAATGATAGTCTTAATGTTGTGGAAAATGCATGAACTTTTGCTATATTGGTGGCTGCTGTGATCTTGTCTCATAGGTGAGATCTCAGGCAAGTTTTTGTCTTCTTATGATGGAGAAGAGTCCTCTGGAATAGCTGGAGTGCTGGCAGGTAGAGGGTCACCTATGTGGCACTGCAGCAGGTAGAATATCTTGATCGTCAGAATCAACTAGTACTGCTGTGTGAAATAGCCAACTATTACCAACATGTTCATTGAATGTCAATACGAAGATGATTAATGTATTAATGTAAGTAATATAAAATTCTTATTGTAATTTAGGTTGTCTTCACAGTCAGGTAAAGTGGAGAAATAAATTTTTAAAAACCTATGTGCGTAATTAAAATCAATAAATTTGATAAAGAAAATATATTTTCAACAATTAGCCTTACATTGTTTTTTTTAAAAAAACTATTGATTCTATTTTAAATTTATCTTAGGTGGAAAATTCATCAAAACCATTGTTTTAACTTCAGAATCCATGAACTCCATTTTTATGTATTATTTCTATTCCATTTAGTAGCTAGTCATCAGCAAGTGTCTAAAAAATGAAATAAGTTCTAATAATAATATCGAAAAATATTAGGATAACTCTGCTGTTCAGTGTATTAGAATTCAAATGTATGGGAATAGCTATAACAAACCCACCAATTCTCTCTACCTAGTAATTGGCACAGCACAGAAGCTAATGGAAACCAGCAATGGGGCTAATCTAGCTTTAATCTACAACAGCAGCTGGACATTCGTTATTCTTTTCCTGAAAGTGTTGGAAAAACAAATTCAGTACCTTGCTGTGAATCCCAATCCATTCCTTGCCACACAATGACACCAAGATGACTCTCCAATCACATTCAGTGATGGAGTCAGAAAGAGCACCACGCTCTCGCTGCTGGTTGAACAGAATGAGGGACACCCATCTCAGGGTGTGTTTCAATTCAAATCCTCGTCACCCTCAAGGGACAACTAACTGCCTGTCATCCTGATTGGGTAACACAGCAATTATTACATGCATTGTGCCATTCACCAAGTAAGAAATATCCTCGTTGGAAAAGGCTGACACTTACCCACTAGCAGACAGACCTTTCATTCTCACATTGGAAAGCACAGGTTCCGAATGGAAAAAGGACTTAAACCACCAAGTGGATTCTGCCACTTCCGGTAACCCTATCAAATAAAATTCACAATACTCCTCTATCAAAAAAATTCAAGAGAGTAAAAACAAAGGGAAATAAGAAGAGTGAAACAGATAAGAAATAAACTAGGTACCTTGCTGGGATTTGTCCTCATCTACAAAGTTAACAGAATCAGAGCCAGTTAGAGAAGTCACAGAAGAAACACTGGATTCTGCAGGAAACAAAAGATAATAAACAAATGAGTAACTGGCAAACAAACAAGCACGCACACATCATTTGTATGCAAACTCTCACAGAGCTTGGTTTGAAGTCATTTACTGCTGGCCTGCGAATTCATGAACTGAAAAATCAATCAAATTATCAATCATTAACAATCTTCCATAATAAGTAATACTGCATTTTCTGCTAATAAGGTATATTCATTTCCATCATGGACAGCTCTCTCTCTTTCTCTCCCCATAGATAAATATGCACAATTTAAAAATATATTATAAATATCAAATTAAAAAACTTAGAAAGTGCAGAATCAAGAATAGATATTATTGTCCTATATTAGAAATATTACATATGTAGATATTTAAAATTCTACAAAAGTTATCAAATTCAGAAATTAAGGAAGTATTTTATAAGAATAACACATTTCATTTGTCTTTTCAGACTTGTATTTTAAGCCTATAAGTCTTTTAAAACCAGAATACAAATAATTTCTGTTGATAAAACACCAAGTAAATGGGTATTCTAAAAGTTTTTGTAACAAGAATAAATAAACAGATGTTTCTAAGTGCTACAAACAACTCTTGAAATAAGAGTTTTTTAGATTTTATTGGCATGGATACCTTTAATAAATGCTAATTTGGTTCTGAAATGCTCATTTTATTTTATGAAATATTTAATCTTATTTAAGAAGCTACAATTTTATATTCAGCTATAAACATGCACAGATGGACAAATTAATAAAAATAAAACTGGCCAGATTATTTATAGTAGAAAATGAAAATGATAAAATCTTTAAAGCAGAATCTTGCTATCCCTTCTTTTCTAAGGAATTGAATAATATTTTATTTATGTAAAATATCCATTTTTAAAGTATCCTGTGAAATACAAGGTACATTAAGTTAAAATATAATTAGGAAACACTAGCTTATTTTCGTGTTAACGGCCCATTGACATCACAGAACTTGAGCAGACAGCTGAGCCGACAGCTGCTGTCCTGTGTCCTCCCTGGCACACAGAGTTGTCAGTGTCTGCCTTAAGTTCTGAACATGACATGACACATAGGTCAACAAAGTCCCCAAACATCACCTCAAATCATATTATCTAGGGATAGTCCCCACTGGTGCAGCAACTTACTTCGATAATACTGATTTTTGGCCAGAAGGCAACCGATGGAAGGTACGGACGCCATGGCTTTACTGGAGACGCAGCGCCTGCGAGGCCGTGAGCAGCCGTCTGAGAAAAGAGACTTTGGTAACACAACACGGGCTTTGTTTTCCTTTTCCATGCGCATATTGCAAAGCAACATCATTTACCATGTAATAAATACTGATAAAGGAATTTAAAAGTTCATACAATATTGCAATCAAACATAATATAATAAACAAAAAAATGTGATCAACTAATGTATTTAGTTGGAAAACAAAGAAAAACTCTATGCCCACTACAAACAAAGCATGGAACTTATTCCAACTAAAGCAAACCTAAAGGTCAGTGAAGATGTTAGCACAGTCATGATATAGTCAATCACTCACCTATTTGTTTTCTCCAGTTTGCTCTTTTAAAATAAACAGGTCTAAAGTTTCTTCAGAAAATACACACTTTGAAAGCACCAATTCTTACTGATTTGAAAGAGTCTGCATCACCCAAACAGGCCCAGCCAGAGGCAGTCTGCAATGACCGTGGCAGTGGTCTGGGACCCTGAGTACACCTTATATGCAGAAGCCCCAGGCTGGCTGAACCCAGAGCTGCCAGTAACTTGAGATGAGGAGGCACACAGCCAGGCTAGGGCAGCCAGTGGGCGCTGTCTGTCGTGGGCCCTCCAGAAGCCCAAAGGACCTTTGAACGTCTCAGCCTGCCAAGTTAGGCTTGGCAGATGCTATTTGGAACTCACTTTCTTTCATGTCACAACTTAAAAATTCTAATTACTACAGGGAGGGAGCTAATACCCAGGTATCTCCGCAGCAGAGGGACACGATCACACACTCTACCAAAGGCACCAGCTGGCCGAGCAGGGGCCGCCCGCCCCGGCAGTCTAGCTGGGGAGGTTGCAGGCACTCGCAGACACAGCGACGCAAGGCAGAGTCGCATGGTCACAGGAACGCTGGAACATGGACGTTTCCTGGAAACGGCTCGGATGCAGTAGAATTTGACGGGCAGATGGAGAGTGACTTAGAAATTGGAGCAGGAATGACAAAAGACAGCTGGAACTCATTTCCCCTCATCATGAGGGGAAATTCATGACATTGTATCGATATTATTTATTGACCCCAAAACTAAGTTTTATTCTAGTATAGTAATATTTCGTATATGGATTGCTTGGCCCTCCCATAGACTCCACCAGCTCTGGCTAACCCTTCACCCTGAGTGGTGACCGTTTCAGTCGCTGTTTCAGTTTGTTTGGTGGCTGCTGGTTTTGCCAGCTGTGCATTCTTTCTTAACACAATTTTGGTAATATATACACTGCTATAAAATTATTCATGTTAGCTACATTTTCAAATGCATTTAAAATACTCATTGTATTATGACATTATGGTTCTTTTAAACTGTTTCTCCAGACTGCATGATCCCACTGATATGTGGGATCTAAAAAACTCAAAATATGTGAGCAACAGAGAGCAGAAGCATCATTACAGAGGCGGTGGGGGCGGGGCACAGGGAGACACCCGCCAAAGAGTACAAAGTTGCAATTATGTAGGATGAGAGGGCAGGAGATCTCATGTGCAGCGTACAGACAACAGGTAATACTATTGTGTTGAATGGTGGAAATTTTCTAAGAGAGTAGATTTCAAGTGCTCTCACCACACAATAAAAGTAAAAAATAAAATAACTGTTTGAGATGGGTATGATAATTTGCTGGAGTGTGGTAATCATTCCACCATGTATGGGTATATCAAAATGTCATGTTGTATACCTTAAATATATACAATTTTAAAAAAGCCAAAATCGGACAAATAAACAAATATTTACTCTATCTGGTTATCATTCCTTTATGTTGCTAGTATCATTTGCTTCTGCCTCTTCTCTCTCTCCTTTTTCTTTAAAATTAGTCTTGCTACAGGTTTCTCTATTAAAGTAGTTTTTCAAAGAACTGTTTGATCCTTTCTTTTGTTTCTTAGTTTTGTATTTATTTTCTGTCTTTTTAAAATTCTTCTTCCTTTGACTTACTTCTGAATTATTCTTATTGACATTTATTTCAGAATATTTTATAACTGCCATTAGGACATTTCTTGGAAGTTTGAATTATTTAGGAATGCTTTCTTTTCTCTAAAAGTATAAAATTTTGAAAGCTATCTTTTAATTAATAATATCTAAATCCATTACATTGTCTTGACAGAATGACTGATATTTACTCATTCTTTGAAATATCTCATGGAAGTGATTTTCTGTGCATTTGGGAATAATAAATATTTTACATGTGTCCACTTGATTGTATTACTTGATTTTGTTAAATAAATACTCCCTATACTTACCCATGTGTTATTGCTTGATATACAGTTTCTGGTATAAATTACATCATCTAACTCTACCAATTTTTGTTTTATATATTTTGAAGCTTTGGGATAGATGCACAAAAATATCATAATTATAGTATCTTCTGAGTGGATCTTTGCTTTGTCGTTCATCAGCACTAATGCTATACATCAACCAGCACTAATGGAGCAGGGACGCGCACTGTCCCATGAAGGGCTGGAGAGGTCTGGGGTGAGTATTTGCTGGATGGTAACTCAATCTACCACCCTCCTCCTCGTCCTCTACTTCTGGGTCTCCCATCAGACCGGTGCTGTGGTCTTCCTACATAATGTTCATGTCTCAACCACATATATGTGTCTGTGAATTTTAAAACTTCAATATAAATTTAGATAGGTAGAGTTAAATTTTATGTATACTGCATTCTGAATGAATACCACACATTTCTTCCAATTTAGTACTTCTTCCTTTAACAATGCCCAACCTAAAGTTTATCTTGTGTACTGTTTTTATTTAGCTCAGTGACTTTTCTTTTAGTAGCTCTCATTAGTTTTTCTCTACATTCAACTATTCTAATTTTATAGCTTTATTTCTGCCTTTTACCACATAATTCTTTCATTTTCTGATCACCCTTAATGTGATTATTACCAAGTCTTGGTTGAACTCCATAAAGTTAACTATCTCATATGCATTCTGCCACAACTGCAGGTCTGTTGCTTTCTTAGCATGAGATTTCTTCATGTCTCAGTTGCATGTTGGTTTTCAGGCTCATGCTGAGTGTTCTTTCTCCTCCACACCACCCCTACCCACCACACCACCCCCCTCCTGGCTCTGGTATCTTGGTTTTCAGGTACCATTCTCACTTGACTTTACTTTGTGAATCTTTCAATTGTAATACTAGTTGCATTTATTGAGTGATTTATTTCTTTCACACATTAGATTGTGAAGCTGCTCAAAGGTAGAGACAGCACTATTCATTTCACTTTCAGCAATGCCCACCATAAAATCTGACAGATATAGTAGTTTAGGTTCTAAAAATGTAATAAAAAGTGCATTGCTTTAGTGCATAGTAATGAGGATTATATCCTCGACTACTAATTAAAATGTCATAACAGGGCTCAGATTTCTATGCCATAACTGACATAATTAGACTAATTTTTACCTGATTGTCTATTCATATTTTTCAATATTTAAGTACTAAAATGAATCACAATTGCATTTTCAGTAAGTCTTGTGTCCTAGAATTAAGTGGTACTACCATTTCTCCAGTCACAGTAAGAAGAGCATAACTGTCCAACTAAGATCACACACAGATGATTGGCAGAAAGGACGAAGCCATCCATCATCCACATGTTTCTGCTTAGATGAGGTGCAAGATGTTCCAGACTGAAGCCTCCTAAAGAGTGGAGACAAGTTTAAGAAAGAGTAAGTTCTAATTAGTCAACTGCAACCTTTCTGAAGGATGATCTCTTTATCACATGTAAAATACTATTACTCTTTCTAACTCTATTGACATCGGATGCAGTAGTAAATAGACATCAGATTGCTGTTTTCTGGAGCATGGGATTCACGGCCAAACCAGTGATTTAGCTTGCCGATAACTCACCATTACCCTGTGTTGTCACAGACAATTGGCTAAGTGTGTAGGATAAGAAGACCAATGTCTGACTGTCCTGGAAGAACTAGCTATCTCTTATTCTAATCTGCAGTAATAAAGTGAGTATGCATGCAAGATTCCATGAATTTTAGATATGTCATAGAATCCAGACCGATAAATGTGCCATATCAGACGTAGGAGTGACGCGTACATCAGTCACTTCTAACAACTAATGCCACAAATGAATATGTACAGCAGGTGCTCTAAAAAGATAAAACAATCTATGTTAAAACATTGTTTTATTTCATAATTGTTGTGGACAAAATTACTACCAATTAGTCATTGAATATCTCTGGTACTCTACAAGTGGTATATAAAATGGAAATAAAAATATCTAAATTTATTTGAAATCCATTGAGGTTCCAAAACATAATTCAACTATTTATTTAAATTTTATATTTCTCTGAATTTTATATAGTCCACCAGTCAACTATCATGGTTGTGCACAACAGAAACCAATTGCATCTAGAACCAGGAAACAATGTAATGGGAGAACAGTGGATCCATACAGATCAACAGGAAACAGAGAACTGTGCTCTGCTAAGCAATATTTGCCAAACAGGACTCTAGAAGCTTCCATGGGACCATCTGGCCAGTGAATCACCTGCGCCTGGACACAGAAGGTGCTTCCCATAGTACAGGGAGCTAAAACTGCCACCCCACAGCCACAGGTCACAAAAGCTGGGCTCTGGTAGACAACCTCTAAAAAGTGGGCACCCCAAATCCAGTCTGCCCTCTTATGAGCAGGTGTTTATTTCCCCACTGAGAAAGTTACTCTTGCCCTGTAAGAAGGGAGAACAACAACAGTGCAGTCCTATGGTGTGTTCGCCAGAAACTCCGGCCCCCATGCCTCCTGGGGGATAAGGAGCGGCTGGGCTCAGCATGCCTTCTGCTACTGACCGCTGGCTTCTTCATTTTCCTAATAAATCCCATGCCTTAACCCAAACTAGGTGATATTAGGAACTCTGTCCTGAGAGCTGTTATACTTCGTGGAGCCACCCAGAAGGAGCAGGGTTAGAACATGGCAAGAAGCAGATGCATGTGAACAGAGGAGCACCTGCCCAAGCTGCACACAGGCAGAACATGATGGAGATCGTGGGACTGAATGTTCTGGCTAACCGTGGGATTGCATCTAGCCAAGTGGAGCTAGAAAGAGAAAATATGTATCCTTAGAGCAAAAACGATGAGGATCTACTCTCTCCTTTTCTTTTTAACATACATTGGGTATCGTCCACCGAACTAGACACTACATTTCTCAGCCTCCCGTGCAACTAGGAGCATGTTTGGGCCAGAAAACTGTGCAGGAAGGTATGTGGCTCATCTTCGAGGTCAGCTCCTTAGGGATCAAGCCACTTGGCTTGGACTTCATTTTTGATTATTGGCCGTAAAATGGTAATAACTAAAAGCATCTTGGAAGCCCATGAGTATAGCTGTGCCACCTCTGGGCTAGTACATAGAATAAAATAAAATTCTCTTGTTATCCACTGTATCATGTTCTTCTTGCTACAAGAGCTTAGCCTATACTCTGACCATTGAAATCAACTCTGACTTCTATAATGAGTCATACAAAGTATTATGTTCTCCCAAAATAGACTAGGTCTTCCCGGGCTGCCAGGGAGCAAAGGCTGATGCCATCAGACGTTCCATTGTCCCTCCTCCCGACCTGTACCTTTGGCTTTGTTAAGCACTTTCGGTTATTTCCTTCCTTTGTGGCATCCGCATTCCCACCACGTGCCCTTACTGACATCGTTTACCTAACTCACAAGCCTTTCTCTTCCGCACTCTTTTTCCTGATCCCCTTAAAGCAAACAGGAGTTGAGTTCAGCAGTTCCTCATACCTGTATTGGATGGAATAATGAGTCAGTTTGCCCATCATGCAAATGTGTGAAAAATAAAATAAAAATCAATCCCAGTGTTCATCTTCTCTCTGCTACCCCACATCCTTCCTGCCCCGTCTCTGGACAGTAATCACACGTAAAACCAATTTTTGATTAAGTGTTAGCAAGCACTGGTCTTGACCCTGGAGGTTTCCTCCATAGGTCACTTCAACACAGTCTGCAAAGCCACAGAGCAGGTGAATAACGCCTTGGTAGCCAAATCTGTGCAGCAGCCAGATCCTTCCACTCAACCCAGCGTTAACTCGCAGATTGAAGAGACGTGGGTTGTCCTTGTTGGTGCAAAGACCATTTCCCAGGATGCTCTCCCGGCAGGACTCTCTCAGTTGCCCTGTAACTTCATTAATGCCAGTGTCCTGCCCCTGAGGTGGAGCACCCGGGTGAACACCTAACTGGCCCCAGCTTCTCCAGCGTGCAGCGGGACCTGGAGGGCTGGTCAGTAGACGCATGGCAACTTTTCATCCAAGACATTTTTCTCTCCTAAGTGCTGACATATTTGGGTAATAAAATACACTCACTGGAAGTAATAATTATATTATGATCAAAAGGACTTCACTTCAATTTTCTCTTTGTTTTATGATTTGAAGAATAGGTAAATATTCATAATTATCTACGTCCGTGTTTCTGGCTTGTGAATCCTGTACCTGCTGAGTTGGATAGTTACTCTGAGTAGTGATCAATATGACAATAATTTGGATGCCTTTGAAATAGTTTGAAGACATGAACAAACTATTGTCTAGCACGTATTCCAAAGTATCAGTAAGAGCAAAGATTTATAGAATTCTTTTCTGTTTAAATTTCTGATTGCTTTTAATATCAGATCAAACTCTTAAACACTGATTTTCTTTTCCCAATTATGTACTCCTATTTCCCCACAAATCTCCAACCTCGTATAAGGAAGCTGCTGGATTTGATTTGCCTCGGATCCTAATCCAGGAAATGCTCAGGTGTTTCAGTGTCTGACTGAAAGTGTTTCAGTGTCTGTTTGCTGGGAAAAGCACTGAAAGGCAGTCAGGGCAGCAGATGGAGCAGTGGGAGAGCTAGGCTGCAGTGAGTGGGCGCAGTTGGCTTGTCATGAAGGGGAAATCTGGTGGTACCAGCAGGACCATCCAGGCTACCTTTGCCGTGCTCGCATCCACTTGCTTTGGGCAGTAAGTTCATCCTGCTTGGGAGCACCTCTTTGGGGACTCATGTAGGTTTTAGTTCCATGAAAGCCCTGTTTTTATGGCCAGCCTTTGGCTGGCTCCTGGGAGCTGACCTTTTGGCATTTTATGTCTCATAGGAGTGTTTTCACCTTCACGGGGCTTGGAGCCACGTGGTGCCAATGTGTAGGTAGTTTATACCAACAATGGGATCGATGGTGTCTGGTGCTTCAGTGATGGAGGCACGACATGCAGGTGCTATGTGCCAACGCAATCGATTGACCCTCAGTGTGAACCATGGACGGTAAGGCTCAGGTGCTCTTCCTGATTGGTAGCACTCTGAACATGTCACACAACTTGGCTAGAGAATTAAGTGTGTCTCATATGACATCACTTAGAGGAAACTCCTGGAAGCATGTACCTGACTTTCTCCAGACTTCTCTCCAACCAGGGACTCTTTGGAAGTCTACCACCATCCATAGGATCTAGCTGGATTTTTATAGGAGCCAGGTAGTTAAATTAAATGGCAACCACCACTCATGCATAGTTTATCTCCTAAAAAGTGGCACCAATATTAGCCATTTCTCCCAGGATGCAACTTTTTAAAAATTTCCTACCTGGGCTATGGAGTGGTGGGGCTGGGGATGCCTGCTGCAGAGAAGTTTAGGAGCTTCCACCAGGCCTTTCCCACAGTAGCCACTCCTATAGCACTACAAGGCGATTGTCATGGATTGTGTCCATTCAAATGTTACACTGGGGACCAGGGAAGTGGCCACTGGGCCCAGCTGAGAGAATATGTGTGAGCCAGACCTGGGCCAGGGCTCCAGCAGCGATCTGGGTCCTACACACTCCACTCTAACAAGATGTCACAGTGACATTTATGATCTCTGAAAATCAATTTCCACATAGTCCTTTTGTTTAGAAGTCCTCAAAATGTCTATGTGTACCCATTCCACAGTGCATGAATGCCCTTTAGGTCCCACCGGGAAAGAACTAGGGCAGTGACTTCCGGACACACTCCCATGGGGTTGCTGAGCCTTCCTCCTGGGACTTGGCGGTCCTTCAGTCCGTGGCTCTGGGTCTGAGAACTGCTGCAGACTCAGAAACCAGGCTAGAGACCATGAATATTTATTGATGGAGCTGACCTCAAAACCCTTGACTTTATTTCTGTCATATGGATTCGGCAATGCTCTTGAGACTGTTTGCTGTCTTAGCCCTGAGAATGCCGCATCCGATAGGCCATCGCCATGCCTACGGCTGCTCCGACCTTACCACTCATGGCTCTCGGCGCAGGCACCACGTCTGGGGACTGAGCTGACCCCGGTATCTTCTGGGGCAGTTTGTCGTTCCCCTGGCGATTAGCAATTCCTAGTCTACAAGAACACTTCCAGTTCTCAGTCCTGAACTGTGGGGAAACATCCCCACTGAGTTTCTCAATAAGACCGGTATTTCTCTACAGTGCGCTCCTTCTCATTTTTGGAAAACAGAATATTCCCTGTGAAACATGGCCAGCTGGGTTCTATGTCCCTGGTGAGATGCCCATGCTAGCATGGGCATTGCTCTGAGGTTCTTTGACCCGTTCCTCAACCACCTTTCACAACAATTCTGGAATTTCTATTATACTTTTTATGGGCCAGTGTTGCTTTCAAGAACCATTCTCAAACATACTGTCACCACGTGGGGCCCTTGCCAGGTGTCAGATGCTGTGTCTTGGAAACACCACCTTTATCAAAGAGCTCTCCCTTAACCAACCTCATGTTTGGCACTCCTCGACACAGCGCCTCAAGGAACCAGTTGGTCTGCAGTCGCCCATGTGCGTGGCAGCTAAGACCCAGGCTCCTTTAGGGGTAAGAGGCCCCTTTCCAACTGCCGCTGGCCCAGGACTCCTCAGTGGTTAGCGTCATAATGGGCCCAGGTCACCGGTCTGGTGGCTGCGTTAGAAGGTAGAGGTAGAGCCTTCATTGCCATGTGGTGTGTTGCAAGCTGGAAACCTGTGCACCGTCGTCAAGCAAGGTGGGAGCCCTGATTTTAACAAGGAGGAGCTGGTCATTCCTTTCTGCAGACACCGAAGGGTTGGGACACTCCGGTGAGTCGGTATATTAGTGCACGTCCCAGGAACAGATCTCGGTGTCTGATTTCTCTGCAGTGGGGCCCTGGCTTTGGAGAAGCAGACTTGCCAGGGTCAAGAATTCAACCCTTTCTAAGCTCTAATCCCTTGCAATAAAGCCTGAGGGCGCCCTGGGCCGGCCCTCTGGCTACAGGAGCCGGCAGACTCTCGCGTGTCCCCTGGCTGTCACAGCCCACGCGACACAGGCGCCGAGCAGCCCTCCGCCTCAGTTCCAGCTGCCGTCGCCGAGCGCTGGAGCGGAAGCCCCGCGTGCCCACTTGCCAGGCCACCGCGACGAAATGCCGCCGCCCAGGTGGAAAGCGGAGACCAGGCCAGGCGTGGCGGGCTGGTTTCGCGCCGGCCTCTCTCCCGGGCCTGCAGCCTTCCCCCGCGCTCCTCCAGGACAGCGGCTGCGCTGAGTCGGGGCCCCACCTGAGGACTCCGTTTTACCTGATTACCCGGTGAAGGATCGTGTCTCCAAACACTGCCGCGTTCTGCTGCGGCGCCGGGGCTCGGACACCAGCGCGTGGCGCTTGGAGGGACGCAGTAGCTGGCCGCCACCCGCGGCCGCGCCCGCCGCCACGCGCTTGCCTGTGCGGGGTCACCGCGCAGGAGGGGAGGAGGCCGGGAGCACCGTCCGCTCAGATCCTCGTCTCCTCAATAGCGCTGCGACATCACTCAGTTGACCACACGTAGCTGAGATTTCAAACACAAAACGTACTCCAAGGATAAAAAGTTTTTATTTTTGCACATGCTATTTTATACAATATCTTCCATTACATCAGTCTTGATTTGTCTCCACGCGTGAGTGCGGGCATTGCTATTTTGGAAATGTAGCATCCATATTTTCTGACACAAAATTTCACACATGCAGTCATTTTTTTCCCTGCGGATCCTTCAACTAAACTTACGCAAAACGATTTCTTAGTAAGAATTAAAACCAGAGGTGCAATAAGCCTTGGGGGGGTGGAGAGACAGGATGCATTTTGATAGCGTAGTGACGATTATCAGAGCCCAAATCACCTAACACGGTGAAAGCAGTAAATTATACATTATTCATTAGAAATAAAATTTTACAATCCAAGACCTGCCCCTAAAAAAAAAAAAAAAAAAAAAATAGGAATAGTTTCACCAGTGGTATTTATTTTATTCTACTTTTCACTAGTTATTGCCTAATTGAGAGTGTAATTTTCAACTATGGGGTTATTTCACTTCCCTGATGTTTTTTTCTTATGTAAAACAAAACAAAAAAACACTGCTGAACTTTCAGATAAAGCACAATGTTAACTTTTATCAGATGATCCAAAGCCCCAAATGGATTTTGAACCTCAGGCCAGGGAGGGCAATATATCTTGGTAAGTTCTACCACAGAAAAACAGAAAAAAAAAATCACTTTGGTAGAATTTTCCCAAGCTGTGGCCAGAAATGATAGAAAACTCATTCATACTGCAAATATATTCTAACATTATATGATAGTTTAATGTAATCAAGATCAGTAAAGGCAATTCATGAATAGTTAACTATAGAAAGACATAAGCAATTAATGTTATAGCACTCATAGATACATTTCTAAAGTGTTATTTCTATATGTATTCAAACACATACACTCAATCACAAAAACATGCAAGGAGATATGGAATTTTAAGTGATTATATACTAAATGTTTGCAAAAGTTTTGCTTGCCTGCTAGGGAAAATCCTGATTTGCCAAAGATAGAATTGCCTCAAAATATGGCAGTCTTCTATGTACGCAACTATGACATTGAACCCAAAGGTACAAGTTAGTATTCTTTCATGAATCCAAATTGATTTCAAATGATTGGTGAATGCTTATAAATATTTTGAGGCTTTAGCCTTACTCCCCTCACTATCTCATTCCTTACCAGCACTGGGACCACCTGCCCTCATCCCCATTTAATCTGGGGCTGAAGATAATTGTGTTTTACCTCATTTTATCCTACCCTCCTCACCCGACCCCAACAACATAGATATATCTGGACGTGCATCTGGAAACAGGATAACATGTAACACTGAAGGGCTAATGTCAGAATCAAAGAGCTGTGACAGAAAATAAAGTCTGCATTGTGTGCATTGTTCTCATTCAGCTTAAAGTGGGGTGAGACAGACACTATTCTTGCAGAATGTGTCCATTTCTAACAGAGCCAGAGCATTAGTTATCTAGTCATCATCATCACTGACCACTCTGACCATGCAATATACTATTCCAAACACTAGTGGGGAGGGAAAACAATCTCCCTGCCATTAAGATATCTACAGTCGGATCGATGAAGAAGATTTTGTAAGCAGACAACCAGAAAGAAAACCCTCAGAAAAGCACGTGTAAGTGGGTGGAGGTAGCATTCAGCATGCTGAGGAGTTGTACCATGAAAGCCCAGCATGGAGCTAACCAAGCAAATTTGCTAGAATAAGGAGATTTCTGAGGTTACGGTTTCTTTAGGACCTATTTGTTAAATAAAGAAACCAATTGTCTTTCTTATTTTGCCCCTTCTCTCTTGAAACTACGAAACTTTCTAGCTGAAATAACTTTTTAAATATCCCATTGCAAGCGATGTGCTAACTGTGAAATATCGAGCTAAGCAAAACAAAGTGCTTCAATCCTTGTCATATTAGCATTCAGAAGGCATTAAAGCTGTGATTAAAACACATTTTCTTTGAATGCACATTTAATATGCACAGCAAGATTGATTAAATACCTCTAGCAAGCTGATCTTTTCCTTTTTGGTTTTCAAGATGGCACATACATCAATTCAGTATCTCGCCTGGGATTCTGTCACTGCCTTCATCCCTCACATGGCCAAAGGGGGACCCTCAAGTCACAGCAGAAAGTCTTAATGCAGAATCTGAGTAATAAATCATAGCATCACAATTTGTAATATATGATGCATAATATACCATTTAATTATACATTGTTATTCTTTTGAGGAAGACTATATTCCACAGAATTGGGAAGAAGGGTGACCTAGATATTAGGATTGAAAGTTGGGAATCAGTAGTTACAGGTTTAACATTACTTTGAGCTAATCACAGAAACCAAGACAAATTTCCTTATATCTAATTCCCACAATATATAATTTACACTTATATTTGTTGATGAAGGTTAATGAAATTCAGGATTTGTTCCATTTAAGTCTGGATTTTATCTAAATGTACTTGTGTAAGGAAAATAGCATTTATCTCACTAATGTCTTTATTTCTTCTTGTGAAAATAAAGTTATCAAAACCTAAATATTCTTCAAAATGTTATATATAGGAAGTCTTAAATTATTGTATGCATTTGAAAAACATGACATATTATATCACTTGTTACCAATTTAACCCAATTGGTGTTCTCCTTTTAGTTTTAAGTTAATCTCTAGCTGTATATTAGACAGCTTGTGGAAGATCAGGAACTATCTTCAGCCTTTTTAGCAAAACCCCATGGAGACGTACATGTCTACTGGAGTTGGATCATCAGAGTATATGATCGTAGTGGAGAACTTGAAGGGCTTCCTTCAGTGAACTTCATTAAAACTAACTTCCCTTGATCATTAAAATACAGTTCATCCTTATAGTAGATTTTCTTGGTGAAATAATTCTTTTGTGAAATACCTTTGAAGTTGTTACTAAAATATCTTTGATCTGAGGTTTTATGTAAAATTGCTAATGGAATTAGCACACCCTTTTTTGCAGTGTTTTATGCTATTAACACACACAATGACTGCAAACTCACAAGCTCATGTTATTTTATAAAATATAATCAATAAATGTAACAGAATCGACTCCTTTATATCTAACAGGAATGCACTGAAAAAGTTTAACTTTTAATTAATTAAATTTTCTGTACAAGGGATAAAGTGTTAATGGTTTTTCAGTGAATATTTATGAAAGCTCATTGTCCAAAATTCACAACCCTTCATTTAGACTCATAAAAGAGTTGGTAAATATTTCACCAAAAACATATCATAAAATGAAACATTTTGTAATTCTTTCAAAAGCCACAATAAAGAATGTTCGTGTGTTAAAGCAGTGCATATGTTGGTAAGCTATTGAAGGCACTTGTATGTTTTCCTTCAGAACATATATTGCAAATGCCTACTGAGCACCCCAGGGCTTTAGGTATGACCCACCTTTCTAGGGAGCGGTGTCAAGGGCTCAATAACTCACACGTACGTCGCCATCTTTCAAAAAATTGAGGAAAAAACCCCATAAAGTTTTAATATCAAGTTACAAACAATGATTACAAAATCCTAAAATAATATTGGAGACCTTATTTTTCTGATCTAGAAATTAGGTATCCCTGCATCATCAAATGACAGACTAGGGTGAGAACAAATTGTCCAAGATGTGGTTCAATGCAACAGCTATTTATGGAAGTGGTTACTATGTATCAGACACTGTGCTGCTGTTTTTATTAATATTTCCAAGCACGCTATGGACTTCCATAGGAGAATACCCAAGGATAACTGAATGTCATATCCCTATGTGTCAAAGAATGAAAAAGTAGGGATTGAAATAGTAAGTGCATTTTCAAACATATATCTCCTGTTTATGAGCAATAGATATTAGTTTTTTAATGGATATTGTTTTACAACAGGATAGAAACCAACATTCTCTGCAAGTCCTTGATACCTGCTGGCTATCTGGAGTGCTTACTGAACAGACAGTAGTAGCTCATCAGGCCACTTATTCACTCAAGGACTTGTGCGTTTCCTACACACAACGGCTTATTATGATGCTGATACATAAGGTTAACAAGACAAAGTTTTTGATCTCATAGACTCAAACAAACAAATAAGTTAATAATTTTCCAGTAGGAAAACATGCTACAAATAAAATGAACTAAGGAGGAAAAATGTTAGCGAGGCAGCTAATTTAGACACAGTCCTAAGAAACAGCATTTCTAAGAAGGTCCCATTTGTTCAGAGCCGGAATGAAAATAATTGACCGAGAGCCAAGGGTGACTTGAGGGATGAAATAAGAGTGCCATTCCCTAAACAGAAAACACAAGGAAATAATCACATTTTAAAGAATTTCTCAGTTCGGTTTCAAGCATATCGAGCTTGAGGTTCCTGAAGCACACACAGATCGCGGCAGCAGCTGCTGACAGGCCTCCAGCCAGGGTTAAATGGCACACAGAAGAGAGAATGCTAAGGAGCATCAGCACAGACATGTGAAGAACCTTCCAGACCAAGTGAGCCGGCCCTAGAAAATTAGAAGGAGGACAACTAAGAGAATGCATTGACACATATGTGACCTGCGTACGTACTTTGGGTAAGGACACTGAGCTTTAAATTTTCTTGTCTTAATCTTTGCCAAATTTATTTAATCTGTGCATGGAGAACAGATGGATTAACCCACAATTCCTTCCACTGTGATCAAAAAGAGAGGAAAAAAAGGTGTCCTATAAGAGTACAGGTTGCATATACATATGCACGTATACTCAGGTGACCCTTGAACAATGCAGGGCTTAGGAGCACGGACCCCCATGTGATCCAAAATCTGTGTATAACTTTTGACTCCCCAGAAACTTCACTATTAATACTGATAGCCTGCTGTTGACCACAAGCCTTACCAATAACATGAAGAGTCAATTAACATATACTTTGTGTGTACCATATACTGTATTCCAACAATAAAATAAACTATAGAAAAAAATCATATGAAAGAGAATAGAGAAGAAAATCACAAGAAAGATATATAGTAAAATATATTTACTATTCATTAAGTGAAAGTGAAGCATCGTAAAGGTCTTCATCCTCCTTCTCTTCACATCAAGTCGTCTCAGGAGGGGGAGGGGTTCCTTTCTCAGGGGTGGCAGAGGCAGGTAGAAGCAAGCATGCATATAAGTGGGCCTGTGAAGTCTATGCCTGTGTTGTTTAAAGGGTCAACTGTGTGTGTGTGTGATTGTGCATATATATATATATATATATGCAAACGTAGGCACATACGTATGCACATAGGTAAAGTTTTCTTCATAAACTAGTGTCTTTGGGGTCACAGACATCCCACAAATATTGCTGATTTGGGGCATGACACGAGAAGGAAGAGGCTGCAGCCAGCTAACCTGCGCTGGACTCAGATGCCTTAGGCAATTGACTTCGTCTCTGTCGCTGCGTTGCCTTATTCATGGAGGTTGGATTGTTACAGCGAGGTTGTTGTAGTGCAGTCGACAACGTATATGAAAGTTTCACCACAGTGTTTTGTGCATGAATGCTTAATGAGTATTGAGTGTTAGTTTTCTTCCTGTCCCTCCTGAGGGTACTTTGAAGAGCTTCCACTCAAATTAATTCTGAGCTCAAAAACATAACAATTATGTTTAAAAACTTGTTTCGTAATTTCAATAGATGTAGTTGGGAAAAGTTAAAATAACTTGTCAACTGTTTTTGTTGTTTAAGCAATTTCATTACTTTTTATTGAGATAAAATGTATGCACAGTGAAATGCACAGAACTTAGGCATATCGTTGGATGCATTTTGCTAAAGGCGTATACCTGGGTAAGCACCCTTCCAATCAAGTTATGGAGTGTTTACACCCCCCAGAAAGTCCCCTCATATGGCCTGGTGATGTGGAACACTTTTTCATGTGCTTATTGGCCATTCTCATGTTTTGAATTGTCTTTCAAGGTTTTTTTCCATTTTTTACTAGGCTGTTTGTCCTTAATTATTGACTGGTAGGAGCTTTTATTCATTGAATACGTGTACTCTTCCCCATGTGAGTAGTTTCTTCCACCTGGGTGGGCACTGCCTTTTCACTTTCTTAACAATGTCTTTTGATGAGCTGAAGTTTTTAATTTTGATAAAGGCCAATTAATAATTTAAAAAATTATAACTACTGCTTTTGTGTTTTTGCTAAGTCTTTGCCTGCTCCAAGGCTGCAAAAATAATTTTCTACATTTTCATCTAGAGGTTTTGTACCTTTAGAATTCATGTTTAGATGAATGAGTTACCTAAAATTATTTTTGTAATAAACATTAATTTTAAGCAATGTACTTTTACATATTCTGAAGTATTCAGGATTTTCTTCAGTGGTTAAACTTTTAAATGTTGTGTCATGAATTGATGTTTACGACTAACTGTTCAGATTTTGGGTTTGTAATATGTCTCTCTCTATGGAACGGATACGTGTTTCACTCTACCTTGTTGACTAGTTGCCTCGTAAACTACCTAAAATGTGAGTCAACTAGAAAATATTACACTTTGTATTCCTAAATTTAAAAAATAATAATAATTGTGTCTCACATTAATACTTCTCAAAAACTATGTATGTAAGATAAAAAATTATAACAACAATGATATGGGAAAAGTGCTTCAAGTTTTTGGAACTACGGGAACATAGTCAGTGATTAGTAACTGCATGTGATTTTAAGATTCTCCCTTTAGAATCTACTTACTGTGTCTGAAGAAATACAAATTCAACCCCAGACTTCAGAGGAAACGTATTTCATGATGTGAAATACAAAAAGTTATTTACAAACCATTTCTTGGTATTTCACACCATGGTGAAGACTCACCCAAGACCTCAAATTATTTTTATATTAATCTTTCAGAAGATAATGATTTCTAAAGTTGAAAATTAAGAGGAAGCCCATTTTATTACGCCATAATGAAAAATACTATTTCTGTAAATTAAGTAAGAAAATGGCCTATTTAAGTGATCTGACCATTGTCATTTTGCATTATGCTCCCTAGAGTTATACTTTATAAAATGTGCCAGTTTCATAATTATTTCTTATTTTTCAAAATCTGCATATTGAGCAAACAAGTGCCAATCTGACATCAGTCTACACATACACTTAAAACAATGGCTTTCCTGCATCTACCAGATTTTATATATTTAACTTGGTGCTAATGATCCGCTAAGTGGTATAAATATCCCCTCCGCACCTGCCTGCCATTCACATGCTAACAGGAGTCCCGAAGGGAACCCTCTGTGGTGCTCTGCCTGGCATCGACGTTCCAGGTGCTGGGGAGCTGAGGGTGCGTGGAGGATGCAGGGGCACTGGGCTCCCCAAACCAGCCCTGCCAGCCTGCGGGTGACACAGAGCCCAGGTCAGGCATCACTGGCTTATGGTGCTGGAAATTCAGATCCTTCCAACTTCTTCCTAAATGATTCTGGGGTCCCAGGGGCACTGCACCTGTTTCTCTGGACTACCAAGCCATGCCTGCCAAATTTCTGTTTTTCCTAATTTAGCAGACAGGAGTGGTAGCTCCTGTCGCTACTACTACAGAAGGAAACCTGTGCTGTCCAGGCCTCCTCTCCTTTCCTGCCAGACTAGAGCCCCGCTCCCGCCTGGGACGCTCCTGGCCTCAGACGTCAGGACGCTGTCTCTGTCCCCTGGGGGCATCCCGGCTGGTGCACCCTCTCTGGGACCTCCCGCTTCTTCCAGCCCACCCGGGTTCCCCAGCCTCTCAAACCCAGAAGTCCCCTTTTGTTTCAGCGTGAGAAATAAAACGAGAGATTTAGCCTTCTTTAGATATTCTCCTGAGCCAGGGCAATCTGCCCACTGTTCCCTGCACACCCTGCACACTCCAGAACCTATGTCCGCCACCAGGACGCACGTTCTTGGCCACGCGTTCGCAGGCCGTGGCCCTTGTCATGGGCGACCCCTTTCCCTGCGGCAGGGTCTCCTCACCCACCCGTGACCGTGGCCGTGGCTGTGGCCGTGGCTGTGGCCGTGGCTGTGGCAAGCCCCCCACAAACGTGCCCCCAGGGTTCCAGCCTCAGCACCACGCGCTGTGCCGTGGGGAGTGTCCTGCGCCTTGTAGGATGCTCGGCAGCGCCCTGTCTTGCCACGGGCACCCCCACTTCCCCGGGACTCTGCACAGACCTCCTCCAGCATCTCCGCAGCCGCAGCGGCCGCGGCCGCGCCCTCCCTCCGCCACTCTGGACAGTCGCGCGGGGAGAGCCGCCGCCTGTGCCCTGCTCGGGGCCCCTGACCCGCGGGGATGGGAGCCCGTGGGCCCATGCCCCTTTCTCAGGATGGGCCTGAAGCCCAACTTGAAACTGTTTGCCTTGGCGCTAGTCACTCGTGTCACTATAAGTTTCCCAAGGAAAGTGGCTTGGGAAACATTGTTATACATTTTGCAGCCGTTGTCAGTGCACTGTAACCTGCTAAAGCAAAGCATTAATAAAATCCAATGCATGGCATGATGGTCACCAGCGACTCACAGGTTGGACCACATATCTATGGTTTCAGACACAAGGCTGATCATTTCTGAATATTGTAAGTTACAAGAGGATACACGTTATAGGACAATATGTGTTTCTCTGCTTCTTACATTTGCCTGTCCTGCAGGTCATTCCAGATGTTTAGATATGCCGTTCTGTGGCTAAGCCATTGAGTGCATTAGCTAGGCAGCTCTCCACTTCCATAAAATGAGTTAAATACAACCACAAATGACAACATTCCAGAAAACAAAGTGTAGTTAGTGATATAGCTCCAACATCATTTAATGTCAACTTTTATTGGTTTTCTTGTTATATACATATTTACTGGTTGCAAAAAATATTACAGACAGAAAGCCAATTTTTTTACCATTCCTGTTACTGAAATTAAGACACACATATGCTCTCTTTCTCTCTCACACACGTGTGTGGCAACAAATGAGGACCCAGAGGAGCTCTCTGTGTCAGCCACGGAACATTTCTGGCTGCTCTATCTCAGCCAAGTGTAGGACGGTTGCTGTGATCGCTATGCTTTTCCCTTGACCTTGATCCAAACTTAGCCAGATACTGAGACAGCAGAATGTCTCATCTATCATGATCAAACTGGAAACATTATGGAAAGGTGGCCTTTTTATCCCCAAATGTCTAGTTTCCTTTCCAAGTAGCCTCACTTATTCACACCTATGCAAATGAGATGGACACAAAGAGGTACTTGTGTCCAGCACAGTGTAGACCCAAATTTAGATATGTCGACAAACCAAGGAAGGAGTCCAACTAGGGAAAGGTTCTTAAAAGCTCAGGAAATTTCTACTTTAAAAATATCTGTGTTCTCTAGGGCAATAAAATCTACCTAATAATAAAAATATGCTTTGGTATGCTAAAGAAGATATACCTGAAAATAAAAAGGGTTATAAGTATGAGAAGACAGAAAAAATTGTGACACGAATGCTTATTAAAAGGCAGGCACGGAAGCACACAAAGGAAATGTTGCAAACATGCTTGGCCCTAAACCACTGTGTGGCACAGACCGCTGGTGTCAGCATGTCGCTGTGAGCACAGGAAACCAGACTGCTCAGGGCTGGCGGCCGCCCCCTCCCCTCCTGCTCCGCTGCTCTCAACGCCCGTCCCACTTGGGGAGGCTGCACGGCAGCAGGGCACCGCCTGCCATCCCCCTGGCTGCTCCGGTCCCCTCCAGGAGTTCCTCTGAGTGAGGAAGGAAGAATGGAGTTGGTTTTATTTCCCTCTGAACCTAGGAAATGTAGTGGTCAATACTGAAGACTGTCAAATGGAATGGTCTTTTGTGCAGAGTGACGGGGGTGGTTTTCAAACCCGGTGTTCGATGGGCGGCCACCTCTTCCACTTCAGCCGTGGGTCCTTCACCTAGCTTTTCCCAGGCCTGCCTCTTCGGGAGATGGAAGGAGCACGCTCCTCTGGGTGCAAGCAGGGGGCTCTCATAGGAGGACGACGTCCCTCAGCCTCAGGAGGAAGACAGGCTTAGCTGGGCAAACGGACAAGGCTGGCCGGCGATTCTGAACGAAACCCACCTGGTGTTGCCATTTCAAAAGCCCAAAATGTCCTTCCACAAAATTCTTCACCTTAGCCAGCTGCTGACAGAGTTGCTGAGAAAGCAACGTCCTATCAGTGACACGAGCGGCCTTCACTGTGTACAGGTACACAGAGAACACTTCATTGTATTTGAAAAATTAAAAAGACAAGAAAAGCTTTTGACAATGTGGCTGTCAGAGCTGGAATGTCCCCTTTTCTTTCTGTCTGGGCCAGCACATTGTTTAGGGTGACTACTCACCTCACCCTGCTGTTTACTGTGCGCTAGCTGCAGGAAGGCAGTGTGTTTTGCATGTCTCTATGCTCAAAATAATGTATGCATGCGATGAGCATCAAACACTGTCCAGGTATTCCTGGAAGCACTTACAAGGAAGCGTGAGCTGCGTGGGCAGCAAACGTGTTAGGAGCATCTTCTGCAAGGGCTGGTGGCTGCGGAGGCAGGGCGGGGGTGAGCAGCAGCGCAGTGGCTTTGCCCATCACCCCCCCTCAAAAGATCTGCATCTGGATTTCAGGAGATGGGAGGGGGTTATAGACCGTCTAGCCAGTGCTAGCTCTAAAAATTGTCAGTTCCCTTCTCCCACCATGGGAGCTGGGTTTGCAAACAGTGCAGCCCTGTACTCCAGGGAGTAGCAGTTCTTCAGGAGCGATCACACATGAACGGAGTGCACAGAAAGAGTGATCATGAGGGCAGGTGTGTGAGCGCTGGAAATCAGAATTATTCAAATACCAACTACAACCTGAAGCCACAGCCACCCCTCTGGCAAGAACATTCATCTACGTGTGACAGGCCTCCCAGGAGAAGGGACCTGCAGCTGCCCTGACGGAACATCCTGCGATCAGACAGTGGGGAGGGGACGTCAGACTTTGGCAGGCTTCTGCTCCTCCTCTAGCTGCCCTCATTGGGGACTGTCTAGGTACGTTGTTAATGATTAGCTTGAACTATAAAATATTGCTGATAATTGGCCACTTTGGACCTACAACATGTGGCCCCTTCATGCCATCCTGCCCGATCCCTCCTACCCAACCTTTGAGCCTCACCTCAGACGTCCGCTGCCCCAGGTTTGCCGGACCTTGAGCGAGCGGGCTGGGTTAGATGCCTCCTCTGTGCCCCTGCCCTGGGAGCTGGTCGTTGCTCTCGCACTCCACTGCCGTGCGCCTGATGGCCTCGTTCCGACACGCCCTCACGGGCGCACCAGGGCCACTGCTTCGAATCACTCAGTGACCGTCAAACTAGTTAAGACTGGTTCAACGCTAATTGTCCTCAAGACTAAGTAGTTAAAATGACACAAATAATCTATGCACTTAGGTTGTTTTACATACACACACATATATATTTTAAAGTAATTGTGTGGTTAAAATTTTAATATTCCTACATTTTTAGTAAAAACTGGCTCTAGCCATCAGCTCCATTTAAAATAAATTATTTATTAAATCGACAAATAAGAATCATATATATTTATGGTGTGCAACAGGATGTTTTGAAATATGTATACATTGTGGAACTGATAAATTAAGCTAATTAATATTGCACTACCTCACATACTTAACGTTTTGTCGTGAGAACACAAATTCTACTTGCTTGGCAATTTTTAAGTACATACTATATCATTACTAACTATAGTCACCATATTGCGCAATAGATCTGAAATTATCCCTCCTGTTTAACTCAAATTTTATATCCTTTGACCAACATCTACCCAATCTCCCACCCCTCAGCCCCTGGCAACCAGCATTCCACCCTCTGCTACCCTATGAACTTGATTTTTTTAGATTACACATATAAGTGAAATTCATGGGGTATCTCCCTTTCTGTATCCATCAGCTCCACTAGTTGGGAAGGGAGGAAGGGCAAGTTTAGCCTGGCCTTGGGCCTAATCACAATATTTCTAGAACGTAACAACAATGTATTCCACATGCTTGGGGCCAAATAACTTCCCTTTACAAATCTACCTAAAACAAACTAATGCTCTGCCCTTGGTTGGACATGTAACCAAGCTCATCCCTCTGAAGTCCTGCATTAGTAGGGGATTGGGTTTCTCCAAACAACCTCTTTTTTAACCACCTAGCCAAGGCAGGAGGCGCTGTGCCCATTTTCCACAGCAACTGACTTCCAGGAAGAATGTGCTCAGTGGGCGTAAACAGCAGATGCAGGGCCAGCCCAGCAAGGCGTCTATTTTGGGAGCAGCTGACCCAGCTTCTCTACCACTGCTGTTAGGACAGACGCTGGCCTGCACTGGGCTCCTTAGACTTGGGGCTTGAGCGGCTGGGGTACGTGCCATCAGCCAACAGCGGTTTGGGCCCAGGGGTCTCCTGGAGTCCTGGGCTCTGAGATGAGTCCCCGGCTTCAAGAGTGGGGGCTGCTTAAAGTACAGCAGCCCAAGCTGTCGTGAAAGTCAGCCTCTCTGGGCTCAAATCCTGAATCCATCGCCTGCTCCTGTCATGATACTAGGCAGGTTATTTAACCTTCTGCAACTCACGTGTCCGACCTGCTAGCGGGAAAGACCAGGAATGAGGCTGCGTGAAGACTGGCGCCGCGCGGCGTGGAAGCCCGGGCCGGCCCGGCGCGCAGTGAGAGCACAGTCACGGTGGCCCCTCCTTGTCCAAAGCGCGGACATTTCAGGTCCAGGTCCCTGCTGGGTGTGAAGTCACGAGAGCTCCCAGCCGTGCTGGGTGTATAATACAGCACTGTGCACGCGTGTCTTTTCTCTTCTTCACAATTTCACGGACAGAAAAGTCATTCTTACCTTAGATCTTGGCGACTTTCATATACAATTTTTTCTTTCCTTATTATGTTGAGAACGTTCACCCTTGTCACTAAAGGAAGCACTTTCGGCTTCTCTTTTGTGCATCTGAGTTGCTGGCATCACCGCGCCCGAGCCTGAGGCCGCTGGGAACAGAGCCGGGGCGGCTGGAGCACGCCTGCCCCGCCGTCAGGCCCCAGAACCACGGCCGCTGCGGAACCACTAGGGACAGGTAGCACAGACGGCGCGAAGGCAACCTGACAAAGGCGGTATTCACGTCCCGGGAGGGGTATAGTAAGACAGCTCGACATTTCATCCCATTGCTAAGAACAGCATGCAAGTGAAAAATCATAAATTATTTATTTCTAAAATTTTCTACTTAATATTTACTTATTTAATTATTCTACTTAATAAAAGCTTAATAAGCTTTTTGACTGAAAAAAATCACTGTGTATCTGGAAAGCTGGCCCACTCCCTTTGTGCAATGAGGTTATAGTAGTTAGAAATCAGTGGCGGCAGATGCTGTTGTTGCCATAGAAATGCAGAAACTGTTAAAAAAGTCTTTCCTGCAACGAAGAAATTTAATTCGTTCAGAAAGAAGAGAACATTATTCGTATAAAATAAAAATATGCACTTTCTTTCTTTGTTTAGAAGTAACCTTAGCTGAGGTCTCACATGCCTCCCGGGCTTGTGACTTCTTCTACACTGATTCCCTTCCCCATATCACTAAGTAATTCTCCAGGAACAGCAGGACTAACACTAGCATTTGCTAGCTGCTTCCCTGCAAGCATATTTCACCCATATTTAATGCTTGTAACAGTCTAGGAGGTAGGTGCTGGGCTATCGCCTCACTATGGGGACACGGAGGCAGGAGGCAATGGGTCGCCAGTGACACAGCTTGTAGATGACAGGAGCACCACTGCCATCTGTGTGCTTGGCACCGCGCCAGGCTGCCCTCGACTGCGGAGCATGTGCACTCTTCACCGTCTGCCCCGTGGGGTCTGATTCCCTCACCGGCCTGCGGAAGTTGGGGACAAGAGGAAGAAGCATTCTTAAAGAGACCTCACAGAGAACAACCCTGCAAACCAGAGACTTTATCCTGTGACCACATGGTGACACCAGGTTTGGCCAGGAAATCCCAGTGCTAGAATTTGCTGGCTCCACACCCTTCTAACTGGACTTCGAAGGCCTCATTCCTAAAGTGCACTGTGAGCCTTGATTGTGCCCAGTTTTGGAGCCTTATGTTTCAAGGGGAGGAAAGAAACCAAAATCAAACAACACTTTTTTAGGACAGGGCATTTTAGGTTCTTGATTCTTCACTCCCTTTCTACATGTCCTGAGATAACACGTGTTGGCTATTTCACATTTTTGTTTGTCCAGAACCTGGACCCTTCTAATATATTTGGCAACTTCCCCACCTTATGATCTTGTTGGGATATAGCAGCTATTTCTGTCTGGAAACCCAAATAAGCCAGATTATCACTTTCCCAGCCTCCCTTGCACCTAGGACGTAGGCAAATGGTCTCAATTGAGCAAATCTGATGCATCACCATGGCACGACTACTGATGCCTCCACCCAGCAGTCGTGGCATCAGGGTGGTGGTAATATCCAGTTTCAGTGGGATGGTCCCCGCAATCGACCTGTGGTAATAGTAGGCACCACCAGCAATAGCACCACTGGCAGTGGCATCCAGACATCAGCAATGGTGACAATGTCATTGGACCAGTTCCACGGTGTGATTTTATGTATGCTTTTGGCTACTCAATTCACCTTATATCCTGATGAGCTCTATTCTTTATTCTCTAAACAACTGAGCAATATTGTTAACTACCTTTTTTCTTAGTGTACGTGACAGATTCTTTTCAAGGTAGGCACAATTATTCAGCTCAGTGTATCCATGTCCTTGCTACATGAAGTTAGAGCCCTTCCTGTATGAAGTAGAATCTATTTCCCCATCTCTTAAATATGATCCTTTATTCTGTTTTGCTTAGGACAAACGAAAGTGTCAAGAATTATGAAATTCCCACTTCCAAGCCAGAGTGGCAAGAAGACTTGTAAGTTTTCCTCCAAACATTGGGGGAAACTTTTCCAGCTGCCATATGGATGGGCCTTGGCAGGTTGGATGTCGACCAATCACGTAGTTCAGGAGTGAGACACCCCAGCTGGGGACCCTAACTACGGCAGCTGGCTGCCATCTCATAGGGAGAGGAAAAGCCATCAAAATGAGCCAGCACAAATCGCCAACCCACAGAGCCATAAACGAAATGACTGGTTCTTGTTTTAAGGCACTATATATTTGGAATGGTTTGTTGCACAGCAAAGCTAACAGATAATCATCAACTTTAGTTGGTTTCTGTTATTTGCTCCTGAGAACCTTGATTAACTGGTTTGGGTGAGCTTCTAGTGAACACTAATTTCGAGTGGCTAGTGGGGAGGAGATATCTTCAGGGAACTTCCCTATAGTTTTCAAGAACTAGTCATTAAGCCACTTGTGGGCAATATTTTCATTTCTAGCATAGAAAATAACACTTAATAGATATTCAGCAAGAATATATGTCCACAAACGAAATCGTCCCTGATGGCCTGAAAGAGTCAAGTGCCTTATTTATAAATACTAGAAAATCAACTAAAGATTTAGATCAATCCGATGCATTTAATAAGTTATTCCATTTTCAAAGTTATAAAAAATGATAATTATTAATTAAACTTACTTCATCAGATGAGAGGGCAATGTTTAACTTTCTTTTTTCCCCTTTATTTTAAGATAGTTGATTATTCCAAATATATTCGGTGTATGTTCATGAATGTACTTCCTCACTAAAATTTATTTGTAACTCCCAAATCAACAGTTCTGGTGTTTTTGAGGTTATTTGTGAACATATATAGAGTGATAAAAACATTTGAGTCACCTGATGAGCTCCTTCCCAGCTGAGGTTGAACAAGGTGATACTCTTTTTGTTTCATCTGTCATAGTATAAACAAATGTCCTGTCCACAGTCTATTTAGTGTCGTGCTTTGGTTTGCTTCTTATTTTTGCTTTTGCATTTTTGTGCTTTTTCTTGGTGATTTTCTTGTTTAAAATGATCCTCAAGCATAGCACTGAAGTGCTGTCTAGTGTTCCTAAAGATAAGAATGCTGTGATGTGCCTTAAGGAAAAAATACGTGTGCTCAATAAGCTTCATTCAGATGAGAGTTATACTGCTGTTGGCTGCCAGTTCCATGTTGATGAATCAACAATATATATTAAATAATGTGTTTTTAAACCAAAACACAAATAAAACACATTCGTGTATAGATAAGTTGATTAAAATGTGATCAGATGCTCAGAGGAATCTGACCCTGAATTTCCCCTAGAATAAAGAGGATGGACAATATATTACATTGCTATTCAATCAATAATCATGTACTTATGTCTAAACAACTAGATACCAAGGGACTCAGGTCGATTTTAAGGCAGGCTGAAAATTGTATGTTAAATCAGATTTCAGGGCCCATAAATGTAATCATGGATTAAAAGATCTGAAATGATTCTTAGCCACAATGTTGTCTCAATTTCTTATTTACAGATGGGAACACCAAGGCACAGAGAAGTGGCAAGCCCCATGGTGACACAGCAGAAAGGAAGAGGTCCCCTTATTCCCCATCTGCTGCTTTATAAGTTGCACTACACCATGCATAAATTATTTTAAATGTTCCTGGAGTATTCTGATTGGTGGATTTAGGAGCAAGCTGACTTAAGAATGTGCCTTATGGTGCCATGCTCATACAGACCAATGGTCAGGTTTATCAAAAGTCAGAGAAACATTATTTCCTGATGCTTTTTTCTGACTTAAGGTCACTGCTTATTTGATTAAGATACTTCTACTAGAGCAAAATGGCAAAGTTTGGAGTTCCAAATTTATGTTCTTCATAGAAACATTAAAAAACAAGCAGGAATTGCCAAAACATCTTTATCTGAAGAACAGTTGAAGGCTTACAGCAACCAAGCAAAGGTGGGATACATAAAAAGGAACACGAGAAAGAAAATTTCTGTCAAAACACTAGCTGAAAACAAGCTAAGAAACAGTGACTTCATGTTACCGCACATGACAAGGAATATAGTTTTTACAAAAATAGTTTGGAAAAGTCACTACACAAATAGGCAAGTACAATAGTCAACAATAAACAAAAATTCTTGAGGAAAAGGGAAATCCAATTATCAGAGGTACAACATTACACTATTGAAATATTCAGATTTCAACAAATGGTCACAAGGCACACAAAGAAACAGGAAAGTATGGCTTGTTCACAGGAAATAAATACATAAATTGACAGAAACTATCCACGAGGAATCACAGAAATTGAACTTCCTAGACAAAATCTATAAGCTGACTATCCTAAATATGCTCAAACAGTTAAAAGTAATCATGACAACAATGTATAAACAACAACAACAACAAAAATACCCAGACTATCAATAAAGAGACCTAAATTAGTAAAATAAACCTGGAGTTGAAGTATACAATATCTAAAATTTTTAAAAGTTGCGAGAGGGCTTCAACAGAAAACTCGAGTAAACAGAAAATAGAATCACCACTTGAAGACAGGATAATTAAAATTATCCAGTGTAAAGAGCATAATGAATAAAGCAAAGTGAACACAACCTAAGTGACCTGTGGGGCACCATCAAGCATACCTACCTATGCACTATTCGAGTCTTAGAAGGAAAAGAAAAAGAGAAAGGGACAGAAAGAATATCTGAAGAAATAATGGCTAAAATTCTCACAAATTTGATGAAAGACATGAATGTACACATCCAAGAATCTCAACAAACTCCATGTATTGTAAATGTGAGAGATTCACACTATAATCTAATCACAATGTATAATTCACAAAACAAACTTGAGACACATTATAATCAAACTTAAAGTGAAAGACAAAGAGAATTTTGAAAGCAGTAAGAGCGAAGCAGCTTTTTATGTACAGGGGATCCTCAATAAGATTAACAACCAATTTCTCAGACTTAACAGGACCAGTCATGGAGGGATGAAGCTTTACTCTTTCATGAAGCAGTGGGAGCTGGGTAGGAGTGCTGCCTCTGAGACCAGACAGACCTCATCTTCCCCAAGGTCATCACTTAGAAGCCGTTTGACCTTGACAATGACTTAGCCTAGCTACGCTTTAGTTTTCTCATTTGTAAAGAGGAATAACAATGGGGTTGTTTGCGAATTTAATTTGATAAATTATGTAAAGTGCTTAGGGCACTATTTGGCAAAGAGTAAGTACTCAATGTTAACCGCAATGTAATTATTACCAGTGTTACCATTATCTATTGTCATACGCATCCTATGCAGCCTACCGTGTTTGTGATTTGAGCCGATGATTTACAGCCTCCTAGCCTCCTCTTCTCCCAGGCTTCAACAGGTGGATGACAATGC
Source organism: Mirza zaza (assembly GCA_008750895.1). NCBI lineage: Eukaryota > Metazoa > Chordata > Mammalia > Primates > Cheirogaleidae > Mirza > Mirza zaza. Next base: position 63,703 of record VSMD01085364.1, read on the forward strand.
CATTCAATATTTCTAAATGTCTAGCCAGTCTCAAAGACCTGGAGATAAATGTATCATCTTGGAGCAATGATTATTCTGTAAAAAAGAGTGGCTCATGTCTGTAGTCCCAGTTACTCAGAAGGCTGAGGCAGGAGGATTGCTTGAGCCCAGAAGTTCGAGGCTTTTGTGAACTATGATTGTGCCAATGCACTCCAGCCTGGGTGACAGAATAAGACTCCATCTCCAAAAACAAAAACAAAAACAAAAAAAAAGGAGAAAGAATTATTTACAAACTCAGAGTAGGAAAGGCCTTTCTAACCCTGCCTCAAAATTCACAACATATAAAAGAAAAAAATAAATCCATAAATTGTACTAAATCAAATCATAACTATTATATGGCATAAAATATCAAAGAAAAATAAGATACATGACAAACTAAGAAGAATATATTTGCAACTCAATCACAAAACACTAATGTCCTCAATATATATATACTATAGTTAGAAAAGACCAAGAATTCAGTAAGACTTAATTAATTAATTAATTAAAGAAAAGGAATGAGACATGAAAACAGAGTTCAGAGGAAATAAAAATGTGTCTTAAATCAAAGAAATCTTAATCACAGCCAGAGTAGTTGAATTCTAGCTGAAGTCATGCTGAAATGCCGTTTCTCACCTACCATACTTGCAGAGTCTGATGAGGCGTTATGTTAGTAAGAGGTGCCTTTGACCATTGCTAAGGAGCTGGAAATTTCTATAACCCCTGGAGAAGGAAATCTGACAACATATCACAATTGCAAATGCATATTTCTTTGTCCTAGTAATCATGTTTCTGCGTATTTAATCCACATACACCTTAAAAATATGTGGGTTAAATATGTGGGTTAAATCAACATATGTACAAATTTCTTCACTTCAGCTTTATAAATAAGCAGCAAATTGAGATCTCCCCAAGTGTCCATCAATATGGCACCGTTTAAATAAATTATGGTTAGGCCCTCAAATAGTAAAAATACCTTGCAACTGTAAATAAATTTAAATAATTAAAATTAAATAAGAAGGACATCTGTATGTACTCACACGGAAAGACAGAAAATCATCCAGAAACCAAGCTTTTGTAGACAGTCTGTGGTATGTCATCATTGTTAAAAAAATTGAAGGAAGACCATACATCGTTATTTTTATAGGCACCAAAATATTCCAGGAAAGATAGCTGAGACACTGACAACAGCATGGGAGGGGGAGGGGCCTGTGGAGGGCTGGGCGCTGCCGACTCACAGCGGGGGCCTCCACAGCAGGTCAGGGATTTAGGACCAGCGACCATTCTGATTGCCATACCTGTGCCTTAGGCTCCGGCAAATATTTTGAGTATTATTCCCGAGCTTAGGAAGAAAGCTGCTGATGATAAAGAGAAACTTGGAGGTCACCTGGACCTCACCTTGCCTTTTCTGGAGTGGGCAGCTGAGCTGGGTGGCACCAGAGCAAGCTATGCGCCCCTCGTGCCATCTCATCCCAGCTCACCATCGGTGATGTCCTGTGGGGAGCTTGAACCGGCCTTGGAGGGAGTATTAACGTCACAGCACCAGCCAACCTTACTCTTGGGGCAAAAGGAATATGAATTTGCAGTTGTGGTATGTTAATATATTGCCAGATTTCCTTCCTCAGGGCCTGTACAAATACACAGCTCACTAGCAATGCTCAAAGGTGCTTTTAACCAAGAGTACTTCATTTTCTGGAAGCTTGTTGCTCAACATTTTCACTGGAAGAAGCTACTGTACCACGTAACAAACCACAGCATAGCATAGATGAGGCTTAAATGAATACCTCATGACTCCAGTCTCGCCAGGCTTCCTGCAAAGCCAGGCTTCCCATTGCTGCAGAAATGGATTCTACCTACCTAAGCTCTTAGCAAGGCAAGTGCACTAAGAGCTTTATGGGCTCCCCATGCCCTCAGCAGGGCAGGCGTGAGCTGGAAGATCTCCATCAGTGCACAAATCACAAATCAGGAAGGACAGAAGTGAGGTAAAGGATCCCTGCCTGCAGAGTGGGGAGCTCTGCAGCTGACAGGGCCCACCCTAAGGACAGAATAAAGGGAATTTATGTCATTCTGGTTTAAAAGTTACTGTTCAACAAATAGCTGATTGCTGAGGTCGCAGTATTATAAGGTGTGTTTATCTGCCCCTAAATTTTATAGCATTGTCAGAATTTCCTAGTTGTTCAAATTTCTGAGTGTATCATCATTTCTGTGATTGCCTTAGCTTTTCACCTTCTTTCATGAAAGAGGAGCATATTGATAACGTTGTCATTGATAATTTCCAAATCAGAAACCCAAGTCACTGATAGTAACTCCTGGGGATGGCTGCCATCCAAGTCATAAAGCTGCCACACCAACATATTCAGGTTCCATTGAAAAGGAAGTACAGTTTCTTTATAAAATTTACTCTTTGAATCTGGTAGTTATAACACTGTACTAAAACTTCAAAGAAAATTGAAGTTACCCAGAGCTAATGTAGAGTGAGTGATTGTATTTCTTTAACACCAGGATGAAACAGAATTCAACTCTTGCTGCTGACATTTAGACAGTGCATGCAAAATGAGCTGTTACAATAAGGTAATTAACCAGGTAATTGCAACCCAAATCCCCAGTAATTTGATCTGGGGTCACACAAAAGACAATCTTCAATGATCTCTGAACTGAACTCTGAAAATATGTTGAACATACACTCCCAATATACGTATAAGTATTCATAATTATACATGTTCAAAGCGGCACTAATTGCATGCAAAACCAATACCTTAAAATAATAATACGAAAAATAGATCTAAAAGTAAAGACACGTCATTGTTTCCTGTAGGCAATGGGCCACTTTGCACATGCCCTTTGCGTGAACACGATATTCTGGAGAGCAGTGAGCAAGTCTGTGTAAATGCATGCACACTCACACGTGTGCTCTCTCTGCCTGTAAGGTAAGCTTCTGGGTATATATTGAAAAGAAGCTGTGAAAATGCACTTTAACACCCTGGGGATTATTGAACCACACCGTGAGAAGCAGTTTAGAGCCTGGGTGATGTATTGCATATAATGTTCAGCTGGTTACACCGACTTTTCATTGCTAGTCATAATCACTTGTCTGAAGAATTAAATCACTCAAATTTCTTTCAACAAGAAGGAAAATTGTTTTAAAGCATTTCCCCCAGAACACTTAAAACATTAGTTACCTATAATCTTTTCAATAGAGCAAGTAAATAAATATATAAAACTTCAATGGAACATTTAAATTAAAATATTGTTCTTTATAGCCTTTGTAACTAACAATGACAACAATAGCCATAAAAGTCCTTATTTTTCTTCATTTCATTTTCTGAAAATTTAAAGTGTTTGATTAAATAAGACTTATTTCCAAAGCAAAAAGGGACTTTTCCAAATGTAAAGCATTTATCTGACACAGAAGAGACAAAAGCTAGTCAAGTCTTAAGTAAAAGGATTGAATGTCCCCTGGGAGCTATCATATATGCTTCAATCATCCAAAGGAGACTCTACATCTGTTTAAACCAGCTTATATTAACTTGTGCCATTCCCAGTGAATTGTGGAATGAATGATTACTTGATTTGGGCAATTCGTGACATATTATAATATGTTGACTTTTAATAGAAGCTATTTAATTTGAATAGAACACATTTTTTAAAATGTTTAAGTCTCTATATTCCAACATCTACATTTAAACTCTCCAGATATATTCTTTGAAATGTTCAATTATAAAAATCAATACTTGAAGATTTTATTAAATTGAGAAGAAATGAGTGTGAGAAAATAAAGGGAAAAACTTGAATAGGCTTTCGCTGCTGAAAATACTTTTCGTAATGCTAAAAAAGTTATCAACAAAAATATTTCTTTGATGTATCTGCTTGGTGAAGAGAAACAGAATGAGAGGAAGGAAGGAAGGAAGGAAGGAAGGAAGGAAGGAAGGAAGGAAGGAAGGGCATTAGACCACATACTTCTATTCAAACACTTACAGAGACTAAGACCTGCAGAATAATTCTTTTTTTAAATTTTTATTTCTGGGCTGCTCCGGGGGTCCCAGCTTCCAGTTCTCCTCCGCGACCTCCTCCCGTGGAGTCTCCCGTGGTCTCAGGTACTCCTCCTGCCGACCCTCATCCGATGTAGGCTCGTCTTCTTGCTTCTTTCTTCTAATTTCTTCTAGAATCTGTCTTTTCTTCAGAGACACTCTGTCTGGCGGTGTTTCTCATCCACCATCTTCTGGGCGGGGCCAATTTAACATGTGTTATTTGGAAAACAGGGAGTGATTTCTTCCAAAGAATTTTTAATATCACAATTTTAAATGGAAAAATTATAACTAACAAAAGGATTGAGTATTTTTTTATTCAAATATTATTAGTTTAAATTGTAGTTTTCAGCCTTTCTTCACCAATAAAAAACAAAAATTAGGCAGTTGTCCATGAACAAAATAGCTCTGGAAGAGCTCCACAGTAAAGTGAAGATGCCATAGCAATGCAGTGAAGCAAAAAAAAAAAAAAAAAAAAAGACAATAACCACGCGTAAAAGGTAGGAAGAACAGTTTCACATCACCTGCATTATTCCATCCAGACGAGCACTGATCAGGACCAAAAGAGAGCTTCTTAGCTCATGAATTCTCCTCATGGGGAAAATAAAACAGGGTGAGTAACCCACTCCCTTAGCCTTTTGGGGCATTGCCCAAATGGCCCACTTTAGTTTCACCTCACCCATATGACTAGAGAAGTCACCATAGCTGAAACATCAGGAGACAGCTGGAAACAAAGAAGAAGGGTGAGACTGTCAGCATCAGCCATGTGACAGGAGCCACATGGCACCAGTCCCCAGTGCCATACTCTGCAGGTGACCCGGCAGCCTTCACCACTGAGGAGCTCAACCACCATCACAGCTTCCATGGAAGCCACAGAGAAGGGAACACTGCTCTGCCATTCTGAGCCAGAGCTGCCACTTCCCTACCTACATCTGACAACCATGCACATGGCTGTCCCCCAGAGCCAGTGCTCCGGACCCCTGCTCCATGAACACTCCATGAACACCTGTGCCTCAGAAATCAGCACCACCACTTCAGCAGGCATGCCCATGCCATAGACACCAGAGTTGTCATTCACGTAGGCAAACCCATGCCCTGAACTTCGTGCCATGTATATCTGTGCTCAGGACCTGGCTCAGTAGCCACTCTGTGAGAGCCTATGCCTACCGCATCACCACAGTGGGCATAACCCTGCCCCGGACCCCAGAACCATGGTTGTTCCACATGTGCCCATTCTCCTGACTTTAGCTCCATGGCTACTCCCCAGGCACTCAAACACCAGATGCCAGTACCACCACCACTACAAGAATACCTGAATGCAGGAGCCAGTACCAAGATGGATTCCTTTGGCTATGACTTCTCCTTATGGGGGAAAAAGAAAAGAGGAAGACACCAGCAGCCTTCACCACCAAGGACCCCCAACAGCTTTCATCACTGCCAGACACACCTGGCCTTCACTGATAAGGGCCTCTCCAGTCTTTGATATTGCTGACCTCACCTGTTGAAGCTGCATGGAGGTGACACCACTGCACCTTCTGTGAAGCCAGACTACCACACCATACCTAGCAAGTGATTTGATTCTCACTCATAGGTGAAGGTCTTTCCCCACTGAAATCAGATCATAAAAACTGGAAGAAGTGACTGCTCTGTCAAATGCACAGCCATAAAACACAGGCTACAAGAAACAAGAAAAATCAAAGAAACCATGAAATCATCAAAAACCCAAAATTTCCAGTAAACTAACTCCAAAGAAATAGACACATATTGAATTGCCTAGCAAAGAATTACAAATAATTGTCTTAAAGAAGCTTAATGAGCTACGAGAAAACAAAGATAGACAGGTAAACAAAATTTAGATAACTGAAGATTGAACAAAGTAAAAAGATCAACAATGAGATAGAAGCCATAAAACACAACCAAGCAGAAATTCTGTACCTAAAGAATACAGTAACTGAATTGAAAAATTCAACAGAGAGCTTCAAAAATATCCAATCAAGCAGAAGAAAGAACCAGCAAACTTGAAGACAAACCATTTGGAATTATCCTGTCAGAGAAACAAGAAGAAAAAAAAAAGAGTGAAAAAAGTTTACATGACTTAAGGATAGCATCAGGTGAAACAATATATGTATTATGGAAGTCCCAGAAGGAGCAAGAAAGAGGAAGAAGAAGAAAGCTTAGTTAAAGAAATAGTGCCAGAAATCTTCACAAATCTGTTGAGGGAGATGAACACACAAATCCACGTATCAAAAGAATCTCAAATAGGCTGAACATCAGAAACATTATAACGAAATGGTCTAAAGGCAAGAAAAATAATTTTAAAAGCAGCAAAAGTGAATCATAACAAATAAGGGAACCTCCAAAAGACCATCAGAGCATTTCTCAACAGAAACCTTGGAAACAAAAAGAAAGTGGGATGACATGTTTAAAGTAATGAAAGAAGAAAACCTGCCAACCAGGAATAATAACCTCAGCAAAATTATCCTTTAAAAATGAAGGAGCAATAAAGTTTTTCTCAGATAAACAAAACCTGAGGGAAATCATCACCACTAGATCTACCTTATAAGAAATACTTAAGGGAGTTTTTCAAATTAAAATGAAAGTACACTAAACAGCAACATGAATACATATGAAAGTATAAATATCACTAATAAAGGTAAATATAGAGATATATACAGATGTAACATAGTAATGGTGGTAAGTTACTTTTAAGCCTAATATAAAAGTTAAAGGATAAAAATATTTGACTGGATGCATAATATAAAAAGAAGAAAACTCTGAGTAAGCAAATCACAAGGAGTGAGGTGGAGGAGTAAAATTATAATGTTTTTGTATAACATTGAAGTTATTAACTTAAAATAGAAGAGTATAACTGCAAGATATTTCATGGAAGCCTCAAGCCAACCAAAAAGAAAAAGCCTATAATAGATACACAAAAGATAAAGAGAAAGGAATTATAGTAAATCACTACCACAAAACTATCAAATATTAAAGGAAGACAGCAAAAGAGAACGAAAGACACAAAACAACTGCAAAATGGACAGAAAACATGAATAAAAAAGAAATAGCATGTCCTCACCTATCAAAATTATCTTAAATGTAATCAGAGTAACCTCCTCACTAATCAAATGACATAGAATGGCTGAAATGATTGGAAAAAAAAGCAGGATCTAGTGATAATCTGTCTCCCATATACTTTAGATTTGAAGACCCAAAGAGGCTGAAATTGAAGAGCTTGCAAAAGAGGAAGAACAAAACTGGAGGCATCACGCTCTTTGATTTCAAAATGTATTACAAGGCTACCATAATTGAAACATCATGGTGCTGGCATAAAAACAAACATAGACAAATGGAACAGAATGCAGAGTCCAAAATAAATCCAGGAATCTCTAATCAAATGATCTTTAACAAAGATTCCAGGAGTACACAGTGGGAAAAAGACAGACTCTTCAATAAATGCTGCTGTGAAAACTGGATACTCACAAGCAGACCAATAAAATTGGACCCTTATCCCATACCATATATAAAAATAAACTCAAAATAGATTAAAGACTTAAATATAAGACCTGAAACTGTAAAACTATCAGAATAAAACATAAGGGAAAACCTTATTGGCTTTGATCTTAGCAATGATTTTTGGACATGACACTAAAAGCCCAGGCAAGATAAGAAAAATGGATAGTGGAATTGCATGAAACTAAAAAGTTTTTGCATAACAAAGAAAATAATCAACAGAGTGAAAAGGCAACCTACCAAATGAGAGAAAATATTTTCAAACCATATACCTGATAAAGGGTTCATATCCCAAATATACAAGGCAAAAGTTACAAAGTTACATTTTATGTCTTTGCCTCACCCCAGCAAGGGTTAGAGGCTTGCTCTTCCCCTCTATGATGCTCACTGAGTCCTTTAGTTGTGAGTTCACCGCCCCAATCTCCTAATCCCTGAAGAATATTACTACCGTGTGAGCACCCCTCATAATATTCTGAAATTTAAAAAAAGAATAAAACTAAAATGAGATATCACCTTACACCTGTTAGAATGACTTTTATTAAAAAGTCCAAAAACAATAGATGCCAGTGCAGATGCAGAGAGAAAGGAACACTTACACACTTTTGGTGGGACTGCAAATTAGTACAACCTCTATGGAAAACAGTATGGTGATTCCTCAAAGAACTAAAAGTATAGACCTACCATTTGATCCAGTAATCCCACTACTGGGTATCTATCTAAAGGAAAAGAAGTCATTTTATCAAAAGACACCTGCACTTGAATGTTTACTGCAGCACAATTTGCAACTGCAATGATGCAGATTCAACCCAAGTGCCCTCAATTCATAAGTGGTTTAATAAAATGTGGTATATGTATACCATGGAGTACTACTCAGCTGCAAAAAAGGACTAATTAATTCCTTTTGCAACAATTTGGATAGAACTAGAGACCATTATCCTAAGTGAAGTATCTAAAGAATGGAAAAACAAATACCACATGTACTTGCTATCAAATTGGAACTAACCAATGAGTGCACAGGTGCATAGAGAGAAGTAAAACTCAGTGGAAATCAAGCAGGGGGAAGGGGGAGGAGGGGATGGGTGAAAAACTACCTAATGGGTACACTTATAGCTATGACTCAAGAATTAGAAAAGCGATCCATGTAACCAAAAACATTTGTACTCCCTTAATTTTTGAATTAAAAAAAAATGAAAGAAAAAGAAACAAAGGGTACAAAGTTTGTTACATGAGTTATGTAAGTTATGTAGATGTAATGCACAGCAATGTGAATGTGGTTAGTATTGTATTGTATACTTGAAATTTGCTAAAAGGTTAGGTCTTAAGTGTTTTCATCATACAGATAAATAGTAATTTTGTGAGGTGATGGGTAGTTAGCTTGATTGTGATGGATATTTCACTGAGTAAGCATATATCAAGTTGTACAACTTAAATATACACAATTCTAAGTGTTAACTATACCTCAAAAAAGTTGGGAAAATAACTGATAATTAAATATGTTTTGAAATGTGTAAAGCACATAGAAAATACCTAAAAACACTTCTGTGTCCCCTCCAGGATTTATAACACTTATCACCTTGACACAGACATCAATTCCAACCCGAATCCTTCCCCATGCTCCCTCCCAGGTAGTTTCTGACCTTATGTTTGTGTGCATTTTTATCTTAGAAGGTTCTATAACTGTGTTAAATGTGCATGTATCCAGAAATGATTTATACCATTGCTGTTTTTTTAAAAAAAAAATATTTAAACAGCACTAAATTGTACATGTCTGTAATTTCTTTCTTTACTCAAATTTAGATAATTTAATATACTTATATTGTGTTCATTTGTGAATAGCCCGTTGTTTAGTTAAATGTCTATGTCTTTTCATGCCTCTAAAGCACATCCTTTGGCAAGCCCTGGGTCAGGATCTGGAAGTGATGAAGATGCATCTTTCCTCCAAAGAATCCAGACAGATGGCTTTTAAAATGCCAGAGTTCAGTGACCAGGGCACACTTTGAAGAATGCCTCAGGGCTCGAGCTCAGTGGCAATGATTAATGTGCTGCTGACCTCTAGAATAAATCCAAGCCCAATACCGGAGCATCCGTGTCAACAGAGAAGAGAAGGACTGCCCTCTGTCCTTTGGCACTGGGCCCACCTGCAAGTCAGAAAGTACCTGGCGACTGACATGGTCTGGCTTCAGGGACTAGGGAAGTCTCTCCTGCACAGTAGATCTTTTACCACTAGCTTTCTGCTGGGCAGTAAACCTTACCATGAGTACCTGTCTTTAGTTAGAGAACCATTCTTTATGGAAATATTGTAGGCTTTAAGATCAATCAACAAATAACACCTATTCCAAATTAATTAATAAATTCTGATCTTAGAGCTGCTCTATGTCAAATGAACAGAGATGGGTGAGTTTGGACAGAGGAAATTATAGAGAAATATGGAACAATCTGCCTGACTGGTTAGGCCAGGTGGGCGTTTTGGAAAGTCAAGGCCCAGACAAGTGATCCAAGTGGTGCCCCTTTAAAAAACTGGTCTTTATTTAGTGTGGATGGGGAAACTTAATTTCCATTGGTACATTTTAATACTTCTGTCTTTTAGGGTATAAGGAACTATATGTATATTTTTACATGGGATTTTTCTGAGCCAGTTCCATTTCGAAAAGGAATATTGATATAATTATAAAATACAAATGTAAAAATATAAAAGTGTGTAATAAAATAAATCTTTTCTTCCAAGAAAGCAGCACTATATTTTGAATTATTCAGCTTTAGAACTGCAAGTACTTGCTGCTGTCGGAATCAGGTGGAGGTGGAGCTTGGAGCCTGGGCCACACGGCCAGGCTGTAGGGCCTCCCGGCAGCTGTCCCACTCCACGGCAAGAACACTCATGGTCTGGGCAGAGTACGGCTCGTTCATTTGTTTGTTTTGATTTTATGAGACAGAGAGGCAACTACAACCAGTGAGTGGGAAAGACTCAGGAGCTGTGTTTTGGACATTAGTGTATTTGTATGTACACGCACACATACGCTTCCTTTGCAAGGAACATACAAGAATTTCAGAGGAGAACAGAATTATGTAAAAAGAGGGAAAAATCTGTTTCACTATTGCAGTCAGTATATAACTTGTGAGAGGGAAACTGAAAAAGAAAGATAGATATTCCAATGTGCCTGTGCTTGCCCATCCTTTGCCCGTGGGAATGAGCCAGCAGAAATGATCAGAAAAACAGGCAAAGCTGCCTGCAAGAAGCAGAATCATTTCTAAATTACAAATGGGATCAGCATTGCCTTGGCCTCGGCCGCTTGTCACACACAAAACCAAGTCTGTGTCCTCACCCAGGATGGACCTCAGTGCTGTGGCCTGCTGGGCACACGGCATGGCCAGCCCGCCCAGCCCTCCTCAGCTCCCTCTTCCTGCGGAGCATCTGCAGCCGCCCATCTCAGGGACCTGGCCAGGCTGACTCCACCTCCCTCTTTCAGACTCCGCGGAGGCAATACCATGTCCTCCAAGAAGCCCTCCCTGACTTCCTGCCCCAGAGCTGACCAGGCCCCACCCCTGCATTCCAGCAGCCCTAAGAGCTGCTGCAGGGCCAGGCTCCTAGGGACAGGATGTCCTCAGGACACTATCCCATCCTGGCACCGTGGCATGCTGTGCGTGTGTGTGGAATGCATGGATACGGGAGTGAATCTCTGGAAGCGTGGAAATGAACGAGAGCCCCGGGGAAAACAGAAGCAAACCTTCTGGAGCGGGTCAGGGAAAGGGTGTGTGGGCCGCTGCTGCAGAGGGCCTGCCCAGGAAAGGCCACGCTGAGGCCGAGCAAGACTGTAGGGAAGAGAATCACAGGACAGAGGAAATATCTAACTTTACTGAGTCCTAAAGGCACAAGCTGACAAAGTGCCCAGAGCAAAGGCCTATTCCAGAAATGGTTTGAGATGATTCTCCCATGATAGAGAAATGAGGAAGAGGAGTGGTCGCCTAAGGAAGTTCCGCCCCAGGGTCAGAGGCAGCAGCAGTGGTGGGTGACAAGTGCGGATGGTAGCGCCATCACCCCCAAACCCTGGGCAGGACCCTGCTGGCTCTAACAACAAACAAACAGGGAGCACATCAAGAGTGGAAGCTGCAGGAAATGCCAAAGCATGGACTTAGTCCTGCTCCTAGAGAGGGCAGACTGCGCCCAACCAGAGTCCACCCTCGGCCCAGCTCTCAAACTCTGGGACCACTGGTGATAGCAGAAAATGGGAAGGTAAGTTAAGAGATTTTTAAATACGGTATCTACTCTACAGGAAAGAAGACCTTGATGTTATAAATTTACAAATTTAGCCAGCAAAAAGAAAACTTCCTGGATGTCACTCATTGAATAGAAGAGTATGCGTTAGTCAGAGACTTGTTAGGATTTGCTAATTTGGGCAATTTCTGTCTTAAAATAATTTTTAATTTTATAGGACCATTGGTGTAGATTCGCTGGTAACCTAGAGAAATTAAAAGCACTCTTTTAATGTCCTCAGTTTTATCTCTTCCCAAGTATGTGACTTATGGCTGACAATAGCAACACTGTTGTTAATTGTAACAGTTTCATACATTGAGCACTTGCATACATTGAGCAGCCAATGTATCCGATGTTTTAGGTAAATTTAATCCCCATAATACTCCTGAGAAGCAGCCACTCTTCATCCTCATGCTGCGCAGGATGAAACTCACAGCAGACTGTGAAAGACACAGTCACACTGCTTGTAAGGATGGAGTTGGAAGCCAGACCATCCTGGCATATTTCAGAGTTCATATGTCAATTGCTGTGCTGTGCTGCCTGCCAGGTTCTGACTTACATATCGGCTGTGAGAATGCCGTGTTTGGGGGTTTTGTCGATTGGTTGGTTTTCCTGGTAACAACTATTATGGAAGGGTGTTTAGATTGTAAGTTGCTGGAATGACTGTTATATTTGGTTGGGGATAAATCTGTGTTTCACGTTCACCAAACATACGGCTGTAAAATAGTTGCCCCATGAATCTTATTAGCCCTGAACTTTGGGAAAGTGATACTTAGACTTGAGGATGGAGTCACGCAGTGTAGGCATGTCTGTTTTTGTTCGTCGTTGAATCCCAGCTCTGGCCCAGATGCTTTTCATCCACTTGGCGTTCAAAATGTATTCACTGAATGTTTGGATTGTGAGCAGCCTGAAGGAATTCCGTGTGTGCACCCGAAAGGTGCCCCCGTTACAGCTGCTACAGTAGAGCCTCCAGCCCCAGTCAGACTCCAGGGCAGACCTTCTCAGATCAGTACACCAAAGAAGCAACTGTGCAAACGGAGACCCTCTTGTGCAGATTTGTAAGTTTATCTGTGGAGATGCAGATGTGGGTGGTTTCATTTATCTTGAGATATAATCTCTATAAGAAAAGATATGCCTTTTCCACTCTCGCATGGCATGTGCAAGTTTGAAGAATATATTTATGATAATAAAATGTTTGATTATGTTTTTTCATGTGGTCAGGCAATAAAACTGCCCTTACTACCTTGCCTAAGAAACTGGGTTGGACAACACTGCAGATCCTAACCTGATAGGGAAGTGGGTGGGCAGAGAGGGCTTCCCGCAAGGAGCTCTGTTGAACTAATGTGGCCATTCATTTCTTTCTCCTGGAGACAGTGATGGGGAGGGGGGGAGAAGCAGGGTCAGAAAAGCAGCTCTCCAAGAAAGAACCCTCATCCCCGCCTAGACTCCTAAGCAGCATTTAAGATGGGGAATTAAAGGTACTTGTCAATGTCCCTTGAATGATGATCTTCTCTTACAAATAAATTCAGCAGCACACCTTGGTGTCTAGATAGGACTGGGGCCTGGGGTTTCTTTCCCAAAACACAAATAACACGATAGTTAGCCTCGCTCATGAGAACAGAAACTAGGTATGAAGTTTGAGTCTAAAGCTCTGAGCTCATAATAAAACTTAGCTCTGGTTCCTATATTTCTATTAATCTAATTTCGACCACTCGGAGTTAGCTGATTAACGATTCAGAGATGTAGGATTTAGTCCTAAACGATAGCTGTTCCTTTGAAACTAACATCATACAGAAGCCATACGACTTCAAGCTTATTTCTTAATCTGAGCTTGTGTATTTATCTGTAAAATGTGTTGTGCAAGGACTTAATGAGAGAACATTTGTAAACATACAAACTGAAATGTGCCCTGGTTATTAGCAACTTTATAAAGTATTTTCCAAGTAGTTCTACATGATATGTTCCAAAATTAGATGATAGCAGTTTTGCCAGTCTCTAAGTATAGTGGAGCTGCCTGGATATAATTTATTTGTCTTGAATTTACTATAGGTAAAATAATATGCAACAACCTCCATCCCATCCTCTGCCAACTTTAAACTTGCTTATAATTAAAAGCCTAAAAATCAAGTCACTTCATTCACTTGCCTCAACAAAGATGACCACTTGATACTAGAATTTTTTCCTAGTGAATATTTGCTGTTTTTCTCTTCCTTTTCTTCATTATTCAAGAATAAAATGACTTCCTCACAGCTTTGCTTTTCTATAGCTTCTCTTAGAATTAAAACTGCAGAGATCACTATCCCCATTCTATTCACACTAGCATACTTTGTTAGAAATACAGTCGTCGTGGGTTGAGTATAGCAACTGTGAATGCCCTGAAAGCCAGATTAACATGAATGTTGGCGTGTGGAAATCAAAAGTGTGTTCGCTTCAAGCTGACTCATTTTCTAATTTTTCCCAAGTCACAGATTATCTACGTTTGTAAAAAAATATTTAACTGCTATAAATCTGTCATAAAAGTTAAGTAAACAAATGCTAGATGTCCCAGGTAGATATAATACAAATATCTTTAAAGATGTTGTCTGTCACAGCACAGATGTTTGGATGAAGGCCCTGGGAACATTCCTCCTATCTTTTGTAGGCTTAAATTGATCACAACTGCATCCTGCCCTCTGGTGGCCACAGTCTGCCTTCCCTGTGACTGCTAGGACACTGGTCATTCTCCAGACGGCAAACTTTTAACTCCCAAGTACATGGCAGCCTTTTAGCACATTTGTTTTACAATAACAAAGCTTTCAAATTTCAGAGTACCTTTTTGTTTCTTTAATTTTTAAGCATGGTTACTTATTAACCTTTAGTATGTTTCTTTGGAAGAGCTCTTCTTTATGTACAAATATTTTGAAAATACTTTTCCATCTCAAATATTTTAATTTTCCATTTAATATATTTTGTGTATGTACATTTTTGTATATATTATATCATTATAAAATAACATAATATGTGCAATAGCAATATGTACAATATCATCAATCGTTTTGATGGGTTGTGTCCACAAGAATGTATGGAGTTTTAATTTGCCTGTTTTTAGTAAAACGTTGCAGAATAATTGAAAGAAAACATACTTCAAAGAATGGGTTCCCTAGCTGACTTCAGCTTATACAATTCATCCATGTAACAACAGACACTTGTACCCTTTAAATCTATTGAAATTGAAAATAAAAAAAAGATGGGCTACCTAGATTTGAGAATCTCAGGTTAGCTTGCTGTGACCTTGGGCAAGTATTTATTACTTTATACTTTCACAATCCTCATCTTCAAATTATGTTAGACATTTACAGAATCATTGTAAAATATGTATATTTTATATATTTTACAGAATGACATGATCACCTAGACCTTTTCCAGGCAGAGAGTAAATGTTCGGTAGCTGTCAGTGCTTTTACCTTCCTTCTCTTTGAGCTACAGTTCTCAAGGGATATACCTTCAAAAACTAGCATAGAATAGGCAATCAAAAATAAATGTTAAGTGAATGAATGATTTTAGTATGTTTCACTATCTGTATCTAGCCTAAAATGCTTTTCAAAGTCAAGACATTAGAGATATAATTAAAATAAAATACAAACTGGATTAATGTCAGTGTCATGGAAAGCAGTTGAACACACAATGCATTTTTTTTAAAATATTTTGTTTAGTTTCCATGGTAACTGATTTGGAGGGTGAGATTTTTATATGTCTGTCATAAACAGTTACTTCTATTTAATATTTGCAGTAGTTTTTTCCCCCTTTTCTTGCTGTAGTCCTGAAGAATAGCTGTAGAATGTGCTGGACATACAACATCCTGAGATAGGGGCCTGGGCCTTGTTCCTGTCCCTTCTAGAGAATGTCCCATCTTGAGTTAGGAAGGAACCACCCAGGACAGCCCCGCTATCCTCCTCTCCCCCCTGGAAGCAGGGTGCCCTTTAGAGCTTTGCCTAGTGCGTCGCACTGCCCTGAGGTGTGTAACCAGGGTGAGGGGCCTGCCAGGGGCCCACAACTGCGGTGCAAGTGCAGGTGAGCCTTTATCTACCCAGGCGCTTTCTGAGCCTTAGGGGACAAGCTCACAGTGATCCTAGGCTTCCTCTGCCCTTTGCTGCCTATCGGCAAGTAATAAACCTGCTTCCTACAACTCGTTGCACCTATGCTGAGTCTCGTCCACCTGAGCCAAGTTGGAAACCAGTTCACAGTGAACCTGTTTCACAATATTCTATCTCCTTGACTTAGTGAGCTATTCAAAGAATTAGGAGGCTGGGAGTGAACATCTACGCTTCATCTGCATGTGCATGTGCACTGGCGTCACTGTGTCTCTACCCACGCTTACCAGCTCAGCAACATTAGCAAGTCACCATCAGGTCTGTCCTATTTTCCCTCCCATTTGCATTGTTGTCCTACATAGTGACTGCCTCAGAGGAGAGGAGACCTTTCTTGGTTATCTGGGTGTCCTCACAGAGTCTAACCAGGCGTCCTCAAACTAAGGTCGGAGGGCCACATGCCAGCTGCCTAGTACATTCATCCAGCCCTCTGGGTGTTTTTGCCGCTGCTGCCTGTCCTGCTTAGCAGCCGACTCATCCCGGGCCCACAGCGGGCACTCTCCAAGGGTCTGAGGGGCAATGAACTGGGCCCCTGTTTAAAAAGTTTGAGGACCCCTGGAACCCAAGGCTGGGTGTGCAGTTGAGACTTCAGACGCTCACTCAGTGTGTTTTAAAGCATTGCTAGATAACTTTCACCTCTCACGTGAAAATACGAGTAGTAGCTGCCACCATTTATTTAGTTAAAATCAGTTTTCAATGACACAATTGAAGAGGAGGAAGAAGTCAGGGACACTCTTATTATTGGGGCCCCGAGCCACTGCCCCACTCTGAGAACCGTGCTGCACGCAGCTCCGTGCGCGGCTCCGCACCAGGCTTGCCTAGGCCCCACCAGGGCCCGCAGCGGCAGGGCCTGCGACCACAAGGACAGGACGGCACTCTTCCTGATGCCGAGGGTGTCTGATGCAGTGATGGGAAGAAGCGAGTGCAGCCGTGGGCTAAGGAAGGCCAGGGCGGCTCCCAGAAGGAACTCCCGAGCTGCAGGACGACGGGCGTGAGGCGTGTGCGCTAGCCAGGGGAGGATGGAGAGGGAGAAAGGACACTCCAGACAGAAACACCCAGAGGCGCAGAGAGAGCAAGACCCTTTCCGGATGGCTGCGGTCCAGCCTGCAGGACGGCGGGCGTCTAGCTGGGGCGAAGGAAGCCTGCGATGGATGATGCTAGGAAAAGGTTTTGAAAGGGGTGTTTTTCTCTACATAATGAGGAACCGGTAAGCGCAGGGGACACGCGAAGTAGGGACACAAGCTGAGAGGTTTCCAGTAACCTCAGGAAGTCAGATGGGGCCACGTGCGACCTTCTGGATACTTGAGTGCCGCCTTTTGACTGAATCCAGATTTTGGAAGTATACCACTAGCAGATGACCTTGGACCATTTAAATTCTTCAAGCGTCTCCCCCCTCATAATTCATATACATAGTAAGCATCACAGCATACTTATGCTATATCACTTTTATCTTTGAGTACATGGGATATTACTTTTAAAATTGGGTGATTGACCTAAAATTGCAAAACTTATATTGTAATGAAATAAACTAAGATTTGCATCCAAACCTAAAATGAGCCAAGCCATGTATGTATATTTAACCATGAAACCTACCTCCCTACTCACCTTCCAGATGTCAAAAAGGCTGTTATCTAAAAAGTATTGATGTTTTCTGTATAAAGAGTTCATATACATCAATGAGAAATGATGGTCCCAATAAGTGGATGTGCAAAGGATACACACAGACATTTCATTAGTGAGAAATAGTTCTAGTGATTTAAAATGTGAAAACCAAGGCTTCAACCTTTCTGGGAATCAAATAAAAAAAATTAAACCATGGTATACAATTTTTCATACACTAAAGAAACATCAGCAGTAAAGATAATATTGCTTGTTCCCTTTTGGCAACAGTCTACCTGCATGGCTTTGCTCATATCCTGCTTTTCTGAACACAAACAACTTCAATTTTGATACCTGGAATCTTGGCAAATTGTATCATGAACTATGGAAATGTCGATATAAGCTTTTGTGTACTAATTTTATTTCCATGACTAGTTTCTAGTGGCACAATTCCAAATTCGATATTACCAAATGTACTTATCATCTGTGACAGTGAACATTTTGGAAACAAAAACATGTTGAACTAAAGAAGACTATTAAAATACATTAGGGTCCCTCCACACAATGGAATATTTTGTAGTTTTTTTACAAGTTATGATCATAAGGATTATTTAATTATAGAGAAGAAATACTAGAACTGAGCACACTCTAGCCTGCACAATATTACTATAACCATGTATAAAATGTGCATAGGAAAAAGTTTGAAAATTAACACAACAGAATTTCAGAAAGTGCAAGTGTTATTATATTGTTATAGTAGTATATTAATTTTTTCTATTTCTATGCATTTCCCAGAATTTTTAAAATATTATGTCAATTCCAAAAAAACACTTTAAATCAGCTTATCATTTACAAATATAATAAATGTAATACATGGTAACATTTTTTTCTAAGAATCCCCAGTAAAAGTATCAGTTTCAGGAAAGTGTAAATATTTCAAACCTAGTGATTTTCAGCTTTTAACATTGCATCCAATAAAGAAAAACAATGGATCACATGATATCACTGGGCTGCTTAGTACCAGAATCGATTCATTTAGAATTTCTTAATACCTCAAAAGATTAAAACAAAAGAATAAATAAAATGTAAAATCAAAAATTATTATTTTAAAAAACTTTACTGTTCCCAGCTCTTTGTGAAGGGCAGACTATTCCACGAGCCCTACTCAGGAGAGCCTGTGGTCAAAGAAGCGGGACTTGCACCTGAAACCTACTCCATTTATTTGTGAAAAAGGCAAAGAAGAAAGCTGGAGTGCTAGTGGTGTGCTTAAACCCAAACGTGCATTCCACTGATAAGCTCAAAATAGATCGGAAAAGAGTTTGGGGAACTCATTCTTTCTACACAAAACTTATATTCTTCCAATGGGATCTATGTACAAAGGAGTAATTATTTTTGCAATCCTCCTTAACAACCATCAAAGCCAACAATGTACTGTATTAGGATTAGGTCTAACATTAGACCTAGGCTAAATTTACTAAATCTAAATCAAATGGCTTTAATTCTCTGGATACCGATTCTAAAATACTTATCTGGGTAGGGACATTTGTATTTGTAACATGGTTTTATTCCTGAAGAAAGTTTTTTTAAGTTCAAAATAAGCCCCACAAAACTTATTTTTAAATATGTTTAAAGTATGATCGGAATTGACTCTTTTTGCTAAAGTTCAGTGATTAAAATATGTCAGCCAGCCTGCTGTGGAGGAAGCTGCGTATATCAATAAATAAAGGCTTTCAATTTTAAGTCACTTAATGTACTAAAGAAACAAATGTATAAATGTCTTCATCTGAATGTGTCTGACTTTCTTTTAAGAAATACTTTAAATCTGGGCAGAATTTAAATTGGGAATAAATTACAATAAGAATTAATGTATAAGCCAGGCATGGTGGCTCACACCTAAAATCCTAGCACTTGGGGAGGCTGAAGTGGAAGGAACATTTGAGGCCAGGAGTTTGAGACCAGCTTGGGCAATTTAGGAAGTCTCCATCTCTACAAAAAATTAATTTTTAAAAAAAATTAATATTTAACTCATTAAAGACATTACCAGTGACTCACACCTGCTGTCTATGGAGACAACAAGATGTAGAGAAGGGTGAGAGTTTGCAACCAGATTGGAAAGTGACCTTGGAGAAGTCACTTACCGTCTCATACACCATCTCCTTGTACCTGCAAATTATTCATAATAATACCCATTCTGAAGGGGTTCCTAAGCATCATGTGAAATGATATATGGAAAAAGATTTGCTCACAATGCCTACTCTCCCAATTTTAGTTCTTTGCCTCAAACTAATTAATAAATTACAGCATTCCTTTCCAGAGACCCATTCCTATTAATGTCATGGGATGATTTATGGAGAATGAATAACTAAACTTGGCAAAAATTCAGTGGCACAGGGATGTTAGTTAATTTAGAAAAATATCAAGGTTAACAAGAAATTTATCCTCAGGGGGATTTCACAGATATAAAGATGTGAGGTACAGAGAACATCATCTGCCATGAGCAAAGCCAGAACATTCTCTCTCTTTGTATCTCTCTCTCTCACACTCGCTCTCTGTCTTCTCTTGATCCTATTTTTGAAAATTCTATTAAAAACATACTCTTTACGTTGACTTAAAAATTTTATTATTTCAGAGTCTCCCCAGTGGTGTTTGTAAAGCTACCTAGGATTGAGTTCATTGTTTTTTCCATTTGACAATTCCTAAAGTATGTGAAAACATATACAAAATATTTTTCCATGTCAATTTCCAAGTTCTTCCAACAAATGTTCCAGATGCTACTTCACCCTGTTCACCTAGTGCTGGAGGTGTTCTAATTCATTAAGTTCTGTTCCAAAATTTTTTGTATGTACTGGATGGAAGACAGCAGGTAATGTTCTAAAGAGGGAAGAACACCTTTAGATTTATCATTAGTGTTCCCCATCTTGGAGATTCTATGGCTGAATACGTGCAGCAGATGACTGTAATTTAATCTTTGTGGCCACGAAATCGTATACTCATGGGCACGAATGGCTGTCTCCACCTTCTGTCTGTGTAGTGAATTTTTCCCTAAGTACTCTTAACCTTTACATTTCTCACCTAGAATACTTCATCCTATGCTTTTCAGTCCATGTTCTACTTTGTCAACATTTAATAATCTGATTCTACATCCATGATATTAGCTCATGCACCTGCCTTTCTGTATCTACAAATGCAGTAAACATGTGTTCTCATCCAAACTAGGATGCAGTTATTCCACCACCAGCTGTTTATCCAGGAGAACAAACACATATGTATACAAAAAGATGTGTACACAAATGTTCACAGCAGATTTGTTTACAATGTTCTCAAACTGATAACAATCCAAATGCCTATCAAGAGGTGTGAACATTTCATAGTATATTCATACAATAAAACTCTACTGGACAATAAGTGGGAATAAACATGCACCACAGTGGGTCGAACCCCTAGTCTATATCAAAGAGGGGGTTCAACCATAAAATTCTGCAGCCACACATTGCAAGTCTCTTTGGTGAGCATCTCAGCTCCCTGCCTCTTGGGCGCTTTCATGAATTGCTGGTGGGAGCCAGTTGATCCCACAGAGCCAGCAATACCTCATGAGGCTGTTCATCTAGCTTCTCTTCACTCCTGCCAGTAGGAGGTCTCGCCACACCTGGGTTCCAGACATTGTCTGGGCCCCTTGTACTGCCTTGTGCAGGGGCCCTGAGCTGGCGGGCCCTTCTTGGGTCCCTGTAGCACGTGCACTCATCCCTTCCGCTTTCCGCTCTTGGGCATCTCCCAGAGCTGCACTGGCCGTGGTGACCTCAGGTATCCGCTTCCCCACACAGGGAGTGGGCACAGCTGCCGGTCAAGCCAACGGGGCAGCTGCGGC
Organism: Mirza zaza; assembly: GCA_008750895.1. Taxonomy (NCBI): domain Eukaryota; kingdom Metazoa; phylum Chordata; class Mammalia; order Primates; family Cheirogaleidae; genus Mirza; species Mirza zaza. The sequence goes on from VSMD01085364.1 coordinate 85,096, forward strand.
AAAGGTCAGGCCGCCTGCGAGCAGTGAAGCGCTCGGCCTGGGCCCGCCAGTTGTCTACTGCAGAAGCGGCTTGGCCGTCCCCAGCTCCCCAAGAATCTGAATCAAGTCCGCGTCTGGAGTCCACTTACTGTTGGTTTCAGGTGGTTCTCGGGCACTGTTCCATCCTGTGCAGGCGGCAGCCATGAGCCATTCAAGCAAGGAGTGGTGGCCCTGGCCACGGCGACCACTGGTCTGCAGCGTCTGTCTCAGGAAAGGGTGAGTAGTTCTGGGTGCAAATTGCCCCGTCTCCCTGGGGAGCACGGGATGCCATCCCTCCCTTCACCTCATAACCCCACAGCAAGGCAGGCGCGGTGTCCCCAGAACACCATCTGCACTGCTGCCTGGCGCGGATGCGGCAAAGTGGGGACGCGCCCCAACAGCAGGCGCCGCCGGCCGGGATGCGCCTGCGTCTCTGGGCTGCAAGGAGCTGTCTCTCTCTGGGCTGCAAGGAGCTGTCTCTCTCTGGACTGCAAGGAGCTGTCTCTCTCTGGGCTGCAAGGAGCTGTCTCTCTCTGGACTGCAAGGAGCTGTCTCTCTCTGGGCTGCAAGGGCTGTCTCTCTCTGGGCTGCAAGGTGCTGTCTCTCTCTGGGCTGCAAGGTGCTGTCTCTCTCTTGGCTGCAAGGAGCTGTCTCTCTCTGGGCTGCGTGCGCATCTCTCTCTGGGCTGCAAGGAGCTGTCTCTCTCTGGGCTGCAAGGTGCTGTCTCTCTCTGGGCTGCAAGGTGCTGTCTCTCTCTGGGCTGCAAGGAGCTGTCTCTCTCTGGGCTGTGCACGGGTCTGTGGGTTGCGCACGCATCCCTGTTTCATGGGGGGGGCTCGCGGGAGGGGAGGGCGCCCCCAGTCTCCTGCGTACTTACAGTTTCCGCAGCGGGGTCCAAGGTCATCCAAGGCCGGACCTCTCCTTAACTTTCTCCAGCTCCTGCAGATGGGCCTCAGATTTCCCTCTGACTCCTCGCCCGGGCTCCGCTGCAGGGTGTGCTGGCGTGGCTCCCGCGCTGTGAGGAGCCAGTCGCCCCCCCGACCCCCTCCCCGCGCTGCTCGCTCTTTAGGCTGCAGCGACTCCTCCTTAGAGGCCTTTTCCAGGGCGGCAGGGGCACATTCCACACGCTCCCACCCCGTGGCAGGAGCCCGCGACACGACAACCGCTGCCACTGGCTGCCACATGCCCGTAGGAGGCCACCTGTCCTCCCCAGCTGGTGGAGGGGACACTCACTCCCTGGGCCCTGCCGGACGACGGCCACTGTGGGGAGGACGCTCTGTGGCTGGTGCGGGCTCCCGTGCAGGCTTCTGACATGGGGAGCAAAGGCGGGTGGCCGTGGCAGGTGAAACCTGCCCCTATTGTCAGGGGATACAGCAGTGGTGGCCAGGAATGTGGCGAGCGCTTATACATGGCTCTAAACAGCACGCCATAGGGAAGCACGGTGACATGGGTTCACACAGGCACTAACGCCTTGGTGACAGGAGGGCACTGACTCAGTCTTGGAAGGCCGGCTGGCCGGGCGGAGCAGAAAAATCACTGCAGCAGTCTTGTAGTCTGGCCCAAGAAACCTGTTCCCTATGCAAATGCATTTCCCTTATACTCCGGGGTGCTGAAATTTTTCTATATCTAGATTACACACCACACATACACACACCACACAATATACATACACTGAGCACACACATATACACCACACACACCCCTCACATCTTCACACTCACATGCACATACCCCACACACACACAGGACACATACATATGCCATCTACATACATATGTACATACCACACACACTGAGTACACACATACACCCCTCACACCTTTGCACACACATGCACATACCACACATGACACATACATACACCACCTATATACATGCATATGTACATACCACATACACTGAGTACACACATACACCCCTCACACCTTCGCACACATATGCATACACACATTCCCACACCACACACATACGCATGCCACCCACACACATCATGCACCATCTACATACATACATGTGTGCACAGCACACATACTACACCCATACACATAGTACACACAGTCAAAATTGAAAGTCATGCACTTACAAAGGGATATTTATTGTGTAAAATTACACATAACTAAAGTTGACTTTTTTAGAAAATAGAAACAACCTAAATATTCATCAGTATTTGATGGATGACAAAATCATGGCCTATTCATACAATAGAGCACCATACGACCATAAAAAGGAACAAACTGCTCATTTATGCAACCATGACATAGAGTAATTTCCAGCAACTTGCTGAGTAGAAAAGGCCAAGCACGAAAGAGAATACGCGTTTGCTTGCACATGTGGAAAGCTTCAGAACAGGGGCCCTGATCTGTGTGGTGGGGCTGCCTTCGTCAGGGGCGGAGGGTTCTTGGGAAAGAGCACACGGGGACTTCCTGGGAGTGGAAAATGTTCCTGCTTTTGATCTACAGGTAGGTTTAGCAGGGGGATACTTACATAGTTCTCAGAATGTCTTCACATACACCAAAGATCAGTGCTTTTCACTGGTAAGTTGTAGGTGGTAAATTATCCTTCAATAACAATTATATTTAACAAAGAATAAGATAAATATTTAAGTTCTGATAGAGAAATGGGGAATGGACATAACTCATATACTATGCTACCATTTGTATAAAAAGAGGCTTTAAAGTTTATTTAAATGTTGAGCAAAAACTTAAGGAAAATCTTCTCAAGGCACAGCCCATTGCCATTAGGAATTTTGAGAAAATGGTAAAAGTTATGATCTGGGGATTAAGCTGGGAGCCCCCAAGACAGGGAAGGAGAGATCACTGTTCTCTGATTACCAGGTGGTGCCTTTTGGATAATGTACATTATACATATTGCTTTTCCAAAAATATAAATGAATATAGAAATTTTAAAAGTCTGTTGAATATTCTGGGAAGAATGAATGAAGGTAAATGAATAATAATGCTAAATTGTGGTATTGACAAGGACATATAAAAGATTGGGAGAAAATCATAAAAGTCTAGACATATTCTGATTTTCTGGTTGCTTCCCAAGGGTCTTTTAGAATTTGGTACACTTTAAGATAAGTACAAGTAGAAATATTTAGTGTGTAGTACCAGTGCAACCACAGGTAACTGCAGTTAGTTTGATGATACAAACAGTATCTACTGAGAGCTAAACTTGTGTCAAGCATTTTCCCATAGCTTAACATGTAATAATCCTTCCTTTTATAAAAGAGTTTATAAGTTAGTCACTAGGATTATCTTAACGTTAGCATGAGGAAACTAAAACAAACAGAAGTTAGGTAAGTTGTAAAAGTCCTCTGAAATAAACTGCATTTAAATCAAGCTGTCTGGAATGTATCCAACATTGAAAGATTGAAGAATGAATGAGCATTGGTAAGACTTAAGGTAAAACTTTCTGTTACCATTGAATAGGGTCCATGTTGGTAGCACAGACCCTTAGTGCACAAATTCCCATTGCCCTGCCCATTTTGGCCTCAGGCACAGCTGCAGCGGCCAGGCCGGAGGGGGCCCTGGTGGAATCTGGTCCTTAAGCCACAGGAGCCTCTCGGCTGGTTTGTGCCAGGTCTGGACTGGACTCCCTGTGACCTCACTTCCGCTTTCTGGAATCAGTCTCCAAAGCCCAGATAAACTTCCTGCACCAAAATCCTTGCTATTTTTTGGTAATTTGAACTGAAGCAAGTTTATTAAAGCGATAAGGTATGTGCATACCATTTTTAATACTTCTCCTCTCTAATCAATGGTTTTTGGTAGGTTATTAATTTCTAGCTCTAATTACATCAGATAAGAAATTCTCCTTTTCCCTCATCTTACAGAGATTGGCAAATATGGATCTATGGATTAGCTACATCAGAATCACTTTGGATGCTTACTAAGAATACGGATTTTTTTGGCCATATGTTGTTTTTATATCTCAGGGGTTAGAGCCTTTAATCATTCACCCTCTATTTGCCATGATGAGTCAATTTAGCATTGACAGACAGCATTCAGCTGTGGGTTTTCATAGATGCCCTTTATCAAGTTGAGGAAGTTCTCTTCTAAGCTGGTTAGTGTTGAATTGTGTCATTTTTTTAGCATCAATTGAGATGATTATGGGCTTTTTATTCTTTTTTTATTGATAGAATCTATTATATTCACTGATTTTTGGATACCAAACCACCTTGCATTCCTTGGATAAATCTTACTTGGTCATAAAGTATAATATTTTTAATATGTGGCTGGATGTGTTTTTATACTATGTTGTTGAAGATTTTTGTATCTATATTTGTTAGGTAGTTAGCGAAGGATTCTGGGTCTCCTAGGGATGAAAGTGCGTGCTATGATTCACCCCCCATAAGTGGGCTTTCGGAGAGGCTCATGGGACATCCGCATGTGCAGTAAGACTCGGGTCATACAACTCCCAACTGTCCAGTCAAAGTTGTTCCATGGTGACATCTGAGACACAGGGAGGTCCCAGTCCAGTACTACAAGACAAGATGCAGACCATAACCAGGCCCTTTGCGTCCTTCCTTTTGCTCTCCCTTTGCTGCGACAGTGGGTCCCTGTCGTGGGACCCTGTGACAGTGGGTCCCGTCACGTGGCGTACATGTCATGCTCTGTAAACCTGTGCCTTGCTCTTGCCCTGTAGTCCTATCTCTCTCTCCTCAATAAACCTCATTTTCGCGCTTGCCGAACTTTGGTGCATCTGGGCATTCTTCGACCATGAGGGTGCCAAGAACCAACTGAAACCTGACATATTCGCGGGATATATTGGCCAGTAGTTTTCATTTTGAGGGCTGTCTTGGTCTGGTTTGAGCTCACGGTTGCTTTTCTCGGCCTCTCTGCTTATCGCAGCCCTTGCTGAGCGCCGTGCCGGACTGCCCGAGGCCGCCACCCCCAGGGAGCAGCGCCGCAGCCACTCCACAGAAGGCACCGCCACCCGGAGAGACGGTGTCTCTCAGGGCTGACTTTGACTTTCCTGTCACCTGGTCTCAATTAATTTGGCTGCCTCACTGACTTCACACCAGTTGTTAGCCTCCACTAACTGCTGGCTGCTTACTGGGTTGTTTTCATCAATGTCCTGGGGCATAAATTAGTCCACAGTTGGATCCAGTTAAATCCAGGCTTTTTTGTAGTAGTAGCTTTTAGGCCAGTTTTCGAAGCTCATTCCAACCCCCGGAGATTTTTCTTACATGGCTCTTTCTCTGCTTCTCTCTAGTACACTACTTAGTGTGGTTTACCTTGTTGCTTTCACGGAGCTACCAGCCTCCTTTTCATGGCTTACCTTCAAAATCTCTATTGTTTTCAGTATCATCCTTAGGCTTGAACTTGCCCGTGTACTTTTCCAAATTAAGTTGGTTCCCCTGGGAAGAGCTTCAGTGCTCTCTGTTCTCACCAGCTGCCTTTTCCCTTGGGCAAAACCTCTGTGCCGCCAGTCTGGAGCTGGGGTACAGGGATAGTATAGTGGCCCACTTCTCTCTGAGTGACACCCATCTTTATGAGCAGAACACTGGCAGGTCACTGGCCGTGGCCCCTCTCTGCTTCCATCTACTGGGCTGGGACCTGCATCCTGTGATCCGTTTGTTGGGCTGAGGGTGCCCGGTGCTCATGCCACTGCTCCTGGGATAGACCTTCCACCCCGGAGTGGGGGATGCACGAAGGAAGGGAGCCCCAGGCTCCCAGCTGCTCCTGGGAGAGGGAGCCCTGTGTCCCCTGTGTTCTTAGAGCTTCTGTCATGCTGGGCTGAGGGTGGAGGGGAATAGGGCCTGCATCAAATGCCACGGGCTATAGCTGTTCTTACTAAGAGTTAGTGGATTTTCTTGAATAAATGTTTCTCCAAATGCTGAATGCCCCTAGGAAAATACAGAAGCTTTAACTTCCACCCCTTCCCTATATTTTCAACAGCTGTGATTGTTTTGCTGGGATGGTGGTCCTGGAGCTCCTCCTGTTGCTTTTTGAAAATGGAGAGACCCATTTCCCTTTTTTTTATGTCAATGTTTGTTGATTGCTTCTGCCTTTCCTCTTGGGTTACTGCTTGCATACTGGCCCAAAAGTTCTAATTTGCCTGTGGAATAGAGCACAGGACATTTTATCATCACCAGCTTTACCTATTTTTGCCAAAGACAAAGACAAATTTGCACGTGTGTTGCAATACTTCAGTGGAACACTGGCATTCACAGTTTCAACATTTGCTGGGAGACACAAAGATACAGTTGTTTGTCATTTTGCTGAACTTCAAATTTGACTCTCAAAGACTTAGAGACTGGTGTTCAGGGATGTGTAAGTTTTTGAATAAGCAGTTACCTAACATTTTTATCAAAAAGCAATTTTATTCTCTAGTTATCTGCTTTTCTAAAGTAACTTAAATGAAAAAAACAAAAACTTTTGTCTGTGTGAAACATGGTCCTCATTTAAGAAAGATACAGATATTTAAAGTACTGTAACGTGCACAGGCAACACACAGCTGTCATAGATAGGCAGTAAGGACGGAAGTCTGGCTCCTCTAAAACATTTCACATCCCATTAATAGCATTTGGCCTATCAAAGATTTCAAAACAATAGGATTTTTGATGCAGTTGTCTGCTTATTTACCTAGCACTTCTGCTAGAGTGTAGGATCCTTAGAGGCAGAACACTTTGTGAATCACTCTCCAAATCTCACATGCCAAACACAGGGTGCTGTCATTTATTGTAAAGTCCTACTAAACACACTTAAGAGTGACTTTATATTAAGATTTAGTTGATGCAATAACAAGTTTAGATAGTAAGACAACCATAGCAGATAATCTGCCAATAACAGAATTTTAAAATTTTCATACCCTATAAGTTTTGTTAAACTAAATATGCTCATAAGGGGTCCTTGCCAGAAGATCCCCCTTCCAAAATAGCAAAATATATAGTTCAGCCTTTTCTCCCTTCCGAAAGTTACTTCACAGAAACATAGACACCGTTCTAGCCTGGAAAAATTGAGGTTGACTGCTGGTTAATCAGTGCTCTTCCTCGCTTTTGTGTGTGTGTGGAAAAGAGCAAATGCTCTTGGTTAGAATTTTGCTTAGAACTTCAATTTCACAAATAGGATTCTGTTCTGAGTCTTTAGTTTTATACTGCAAAGTCTTCTTCCAAAAAGCCAAAATGGAGCTGTGTATGCCATGCATCTCAGGGACAGCCGGGCACCACCTGATGACGTTTGGGCCGAGGATGGACAGCATCTACCGCAGTTATCCCATCAGGTTAAACTGCCGCGTTTTACTGTGCCTTGTCTGTGTTTAGACACACAAGCACTCACTGCTGTGTCAGGACTGCCTACGGCGCTCAGTACAGGGGCATGTTGTGCGGGTGTGCCCTGGGCACCAGGGTGTGCCACACGGCCCAGGTGTGCAGAAGGCTGTGCCATCTGGGGTTTGTGTGGCCGCACTCCACGATGTTCCCACGATGACCGAACCGCCCGACAGTGCAGTTCTCAGGACACATCCCTGTCATTGAACAGCACGTGACTCTAATTTAATAGCATTTATGTTTTAAATATCTATGAAATTAGGAAGGAAGGTAGACTGATACATAGGTAGATACAGATAGATACAGAAATAGACAATACTATATCATCAGTTTCTAGCTCTAAAAATAATCCCCAGTGGAGTAAAATCTTTGATGAAACAACCCATTTTCCCTAAATGGCATCTCCTTATTAACACAAGAGTTTATTTATCCTTCATATTTTATCATCTGTATCTAATCTTCCACATATTCTTATTTTTGACACACCATTACTAACCTTTGTCTCATTAAGGCTACCTGATACAACACAAGACAAAATGTTCTTTGCATTAGAAAACCAAAGGATCCCAAAATAAGCAAAATCTATTTTTATGTCAACTAATTAAAATGACATTGAAATTTCTGAACTTCATAAAAAGTATGCTATATCCTATGTTATGTCTTACACTTATGTATTAACTTTTATAATTGATTTCTTACATGTGCACAATTAACAAGGTTTATATGGGTATCCTAAGCTTTCAAAAAATCAAAATTAGAATTTTCACATTGTGATTGTTAGGAATATTTTCATGAGCAAAATTCAAGCATCAAGACCTTGCCACATAGTCACAGAACCACGCCCTTGTGCTTAAAATGCCCCTGACCTCTGACTTCAGGACACACCTTTTGCTGTTCTCCGGCCTTTCTCTAATTCCTGCTGAGCTATCTTTGCAGATTTTTCTTTGCTCCAACCTACCTTGTATGTAAATGATAGTGTTAGAATATCGCCTACAAAAAGAACTTAGAATTAGAAAAGTTTGAGGTGCAACCACTGCTATCATACAATTAGCATATCCATAGTCAAAGCGAAACTAAAGGTCTTCTTGTTTCTCCTGCTATATTACAGGTCAGAGTTCAAGATGGGCATATGTGAGTACAGGTGTCCTCAAACTTTTTAAACAGGGGGCCAGTTCACTGTCCCTTTTTTTTATTTCTGCATATTATGGGGGTACATGTGTTTAGGTTACGTGTTTTCCCCTCCCCCCAGTCAGAGCTTCAAGCGTGTCCATCCCCCAGATGATGTGCATTGCGTTTGTTATGTATATATATACCAACCCCAGACCATTGGAGAGTGCGCACTGTGGGTCCGAGATGAGTTGGCTGCTAAGCAGGACAGGCAGCAGTGGCAAAAACTCCTGGAGGGCCGGATAAATGTGCTAGGCAGCCCGCATGTGGGCATGTGGCCCTCGGGCCGTAGTTTGAGGAAATCTGTGTGGGAGGGAAAACATTAAAGTCAAGTCGCGTTTCTGACTCTCCCGCAGGACTCCAGCTGTCTCAGCCTGAATGTGCTCCTCTGCCAGGTGGAGGCGAGCTCTGTGGGGCTCCAGGGAGAACAGGTGCAACGGCGCATGTGGTTTGCACAGGGCAGGGTGCAGGGGTGCCACAGCAGCTACGCTGCCCCTGTTGTGTGTCACACAGCCTCCGGGTCGTCCCTGTGTCTGGTCACCTTCCTCAGTAGTCTATGATGCCCCCTAGCTGGGGCTGCCATTCCGAAACATGGTTTTGATGCCCAGACTATTCTAATCACCAACACCCCGGTGGCTGGTGTTACTTTATGAAAGACAGGAGTTTTGGAGTCTGAATCCAAATCCTGTATTTCCCACAAGTGTCCTGAGACTTCATGCAGGTCTATACCATCTCTAAACCCTGGTTTCCTTGTATCCAAAACAGTAAAACAAGAATTTAAAAACTCTTAGTATTAAAATAAGAATTATATTAGACAATGTGTCTGAAATTTAAGCAACTTCTGTTTTTTTTTATTTCTGCATATTATGGGGGTACATGTGTTTAGGTTACGTGTTTTCCCCTCTCCCGCCAGTTAAAGCTTCAAGCATGTCCATCCCCCAGATGATGTGCATTGCGTTTGTTATGTATATATATACACCAATCCCTTCCCCCTCCATCTGCCTGATGCCCAATAAATGTTATTTCTATATGTGCACTTAGGTGTTGATCAGTGAAACCAATTTGCTGGCGAGTACATGTGGTGCTTATTTTTCGATTCTTGGCATACTTCACTTAGTAGAATGGGTTCCAGCTCTATCCAGAAAAATACAAGATGTGCTATATCACCATTGTTTCTTAGAGCTGAATAGTACTCCATGGTATACGTATACCACATTTTATTAATCCATTCTTGGATTGATGGGCACTCGGGCTGTTTCTACAGCCTTGCAATTATGAATTGTGCTGCTATAAACATTCGAGTGCAGGTGTCTTTTTTGTAGAGTGTCATTTGATCTTTTGGGTAGATGCCCAGCAATGGGATTACTGGATCAAATGGTAGATCTACTTGTATCTCTTTAAGGTATCTCCATGTTGCTTTCCACAGATGTTGAACTACTTTGCAGTCCCACCAGCAGGGTAAGAGTGTTTCTATCTCTCCACATCCATGAAAACATTTTTTTTTTTTTTGGGGGGGGGAACTTTTTGAAGGCCATTCTCACTGGAGATAAGTCATATCTCATTGTGGTTTTAATTTGCATTTCCCTGATGATTAGAGATGTTGAGTATTTTTTCATATGTTTCTTGCCCATTATTATGTCTGCTTTTGAAAAGTTTCTGTTCATGTCCTTTGCCCACTTTTTGATAGGGTTGTTTGATCTTTTCTTACTGATTTTCCTGAATTCTAAATAGATTCTAGTTATCAGCCCTTTATCAGATGCGTAGGATGCAAAAATTTTCTCCCATTCTGTAGGTTGTCTGTTTGCTCTCATGACAGCTTCTTTGGCTGAGCAGAAGCTTTTTAATTTGATAAGGTCCCATTTATTTATTTTTGTTGTTGCTGTGATTGCCTTTGGGGTCTTATCCATAAATTCTTCGTCTAAGACAATGTCTGTAAGAGTTTTTCCAACATTTTCTTCTAGAATTCTAATAGTTTCACACCTTAGGTTTAAGTCTGTTACCCAGAGTGAGTTGATTTTTGTGAGAGGTGAAAGGCGTGGATCCTGTTTCAGTCTTCTACATGTGGCTATCCAGTTTTCACAGCACCATTTATTAAATAAGGATTCTTTTCCCCAGTGTATGTTTTTGTCTGCTTTGTCAAAGATGAGATGGCTATATGAGGATGGTTTTATATCTAGGTTCTCCATTCTGTTCCACTGGTCAATGTCCATGTTCTCGTGCCAATACCAAGCTGTTTTAACTACTATGGCCTTTTTGTAAGGTTTGAAGCCTGGTCAATTGATGCCTCCCATTTTATTTTGGTTGCCTAGGATTGCTTTTCTATACAGAGTCTTCTCTGGTTCCATATGAAGCGTAAAATTATTTTTTCTATATCTGTGAAAAATGATGTTGGTATTTTAATAGTGATTGCATTGAATCTGTAGATCACTTTGGATAAGATAGACCAGGGGTCTTCAAACTTTTTAAACAGGGGGCCAGTTCACTGTCCATCAGACCATTGGAGGGCCATTGGAGAGTGTGGCACACATTCCACACATGCGCACTGTGGGATCAGGACGAGTCGGCTTCTAAACAGGACAGGCAGCGTTGGCAAAAACACCCAGCAGGCTGGATGAATGTCCTCGGCAGGCTGCATGTGGCCCGCAGGCCGTAGTTTGAGGATGCCTGGTATAGACATTTTAACAATGTTGATTCTGCTGACCCACAAGGATGCTATGTTTTTCCACCTGTTTATGTCCTCTGCTATTTCCTGCCTCAGTTTTGCATAGTTCTCTCTGTAGAGGTCTTTTGCCTCCTTAGTTAAATATATTCCTAGGTACTGGGTATTGAGTCTTTGATTTGGTTCTCAGTTTGACTGTTATTGGCATATATGAATGCCTCTGATTTGTGTGTATTGATTTTGTATCCTGAGATTTTATTGAATTCATTTATCAATTCAAGGAGTTGAATCCTTGGGGTTTTCTAGATATAATATCATATCATTAGCAAAGAGTGAGAGTTTGATCTCTTCTGCTCCCATTTGGATGCCCTTAATTCCACTTTCTTGTCTAATTGCTATAGCAAGGACTTTCAGCATTATGTTGAATAGAAGTGGAGATAGTGGCAACCTTGCCTGGTTCCAGTTCTAAGTGGGAATGCTTTCGATTTTTCCCCACTCAGTATGATATTGGCTGTGGGTGTGTCATATATGGCTTGTATAATTTTGGGTAAGTCCCATCTATGCCTATTTTGTTAAGCATTTTTATCTTAAAAGAGTGTTGAATTTTTCCAAATGCTTTTTCTGCATCTATTGAGAGAATCATATGGTCTTTGTTTTTCCTTGTATTCCTTCTATTTATATGGTGAATTATGTTTATAGCTTTGCATATGTTGAACCATCCCTGCATCTCTGGGATGAAGTCCACTTGGTCATGATGAAGTATTTTCTTGATAAGCACCTGGATTTGGTTTGCTGGGATTCTGTTGAGAATTTTTGCATCTATTTTCATAAGGGATATTGGTCTGTGGTTTTCTTTTTTTGTTGTGTCCTTTTCTGGTTTTGGTATCAGGGTTATGTTGGCTTCATAAAATGTGTTGGAGATGTTTCCATCCTTAATATGTCTGAAATTTAAAATAGAGTACCTATCATATAATTCATTATCAATACACATTATTTTATGTTATTTATTATTGCCATAACTGTAGATATCCTTTCAGGATCTTGCCTTTTGTTTGTTTTTTATTTCTTCTTGCAGTTCTTATGTAGCTGTGATAAGACATACTTAAATTTCATATATTAACATTTTAAAAAATTTGTTCCTACATTAATTTGTGTAGTAAGAAAATAATTATCCAAACCCTGACACCCTTCAGCCACAGTAATGTCCCTAGTCTTGGTTCTAGTTAACTCTGGGAAGTGAAGAAAAGGAGAGAAAAGAAACTACTGGTAATATTTCTCATCCTCATTTTAAGTATCTTGTATTTTCCAAATTTTCAACACTGAGTTTTTAATAAACTAAAAATTTTCCCATCATGAGTTCAATATTCCCATCATGAGATAAATTATATATATATATATATATATATATATATAATGTTCAATTTTGCTTTTATTTACAGATAACATCTCCTTACTAAAAATTTTTAGAGTGATCAATTTTTCTGTACTGGGGAATACAGATAGATTGTTTTATGGAGACATAATTCACATATAATGCAATTCACTCATTTAAAGTGTACATTTTAATGCTTTTTAGTATTCACAGTAACAGGTTTAGTTTTTTCCAATAGTCTTTTAGTTTCCAGTATAAAAGTTTTGAACATCTTTTGTCAAATTTATTCCTAAATATTTTATTATTTAATGCTATTACAAGTGAAATTATTTTCTTAATTTCATTTTTGAATGGATGCCAGAATATAAAAATACAATGGATATATGTATATGGATCTTGTACCCTGAAACCTAGCTAAACTTGTTCATTATTTCTAAATCATTATTTAGTGCACTCCTTAGGATTCTCCATGGCAAGATCACATCATCTATAATTAGAGATAGTTTTACTACCTTCTTTCCAATCTTGATGCCTTTCATTTTCTTTTCTTGCCTAATTGCCTTGGCTAGAATGTTCAGTATGATATTGAGTGGAAGGGAAAAGAGTAGGCATATTTATATTTCTCTAGATCTTAGGGGAAAGGATCCAATCTTTCACTTTGCTGTGATGCCAGCTGTGGGTTTTTTCACAGATTTTCTGTATCATGGTAAGGGAGAGCCCGTCTATGACTAGGCTGTGACATGTCTTTCATCACAATAAGATGCTGTATTTGGTCAAGTGTTTTTTTTTTTCCCCCAATAACCCTTACCAGCTTATTGAAGCTTCTTTAGTGTCCTAGTATTTGGTCAATACTGGAGAATGTTCCATGTTTCTCCACTTGAAAAAAATGTGTCTTTTGCTGTGGTTGAGTAGATTGTTGTTGGGTCTAGGTGGTTTGCTATTTTTTCTGTTATTAATAATATAATGCGTTCCATTAAATTAATTTTGAATGTTAAACCAACTTGTCACAACTGGAAGAAGTCCCACTTGGCCATAATGGATGATCCTTTTAAGATGTTGCTAGACAAAGTTTTCTTATATTTTGTTGAGAAATTTTACATCTATGTTTATAGAAGATATTCTGTAGTTTTTTTCTTTTGATAATATATTTGTTTTTTGTATCACAGTAATACTGGTCTCATAGAATGCATTGGTAAACATCCCTTACACTTCAATATTTGAAAGAGTTTGTGAAGAATTGCTATTAATTCCTCTTTAAATGTTGGCAGAACTCACCAATGAAACCCAATGGGTCTTAGCTTTTCTTCAAGGGAGGTTTTAAATAACTGACTCCATCACTTTACTTATTATGAGTACACTCAGATTTCCTATTTCCTCTTGAATCAGTTTCAGTAACTTGTGTCATTCCAGAAAAATTTTCATTTCATTTGTTGTCTAATTTTTTGACATGCAGTTGTTTGCACTATTTCCCTATGTATTAGTTTCCTAGGGCTACTGTAACAAAATGCCATAAAGTAAATGGCTTTAAACAACAGAAACTTATTTGCTTACAGTTCTGGAAACTGGATGTTCGAAATGAAGGTGTCAGCAAGGCAAGGTTCTCTCTGAGACAGGTAATATTTCCCCTTGCCTCTTCTTAGCTTCTGGTGGCAGCATCAGGCCTTGGTGTTCCTTGGATATTGTCCCCTTGCGTGTCTTCATCTTCATGTAATGTTTTCCTCTTTTTATAAGTATACCTATCAGATTAAAGCTCACTCTCATAACATCATTTTAACTTAATTACACCTGCAAAGACCTGATTTCCAAATAAGGTCATATTCAATCAGTGGTTAAGAAACCAACATACCTCTTTGAGGGACACAATTCAACTCAGAGCATTTTCATTTCTGTAATGTCAGTAATAATGTTCCCTTTTCCATTCTTGATTTTAATAGTTTGATTCTATTCTGTTTTCCTTTGTCAGTCTAGCTAAATGTCAATTTTATTAATCTTTACAAAAAAAAAAAAAACAATGTTTGGTTTCATTGTTTTTCTTTTTTTTCTATTTTGGCTACTTCTAATCAATATTATTTACTTCCTTCTGTTTTTTCATGTTAGTTTGCTCTTCTTTTACCCCTGTCTAAATATGGAAGATTAGGTTATTGATTTGAACATTTATTCTTTTTTAATATAAGCCTTTACATCTATAAATTTTCCTCTAAGCACTATTACCTTTGCCCCATAAATTTTAGTATGTCATGTTTTCATTTTCATTCACCTCAAAATATTTTCTAATTTCTCTTACGATTTCTTGTTTGACATGTTTGTTGTTAGGAGTGTATTTAATTTCCACATATTTGTGATTTTCCAAAATTTATTCTGTTATTGATTTCTAATTGCATTCCATTCTGGTTGAATGGAATACTTAGTATGATTTCAACCCTTACCAGCTTATTGAACCTTCTTTAATGGCCTAGTATTTGGTCAATTCTGGAGAATGTTCCATGTTTCTCCACTTGAAAAAATGTATTTTTTTCTGTGGTTGAGTAGATTGTTGTATAGATATCTGTTAAGTCTAGTTGTTGATAGTGTGGCTCAAGCCATTGGTTTTCTTGTTGATTTTCTACCTGCTTGTTCTATTTATTATTTAAATTGCAGTATTCCAGTCCCCAGCTATTATTGTTGAATATTGTGTTTGTCCCCTGAAATTTTGCCAGTTTTTTCTTTGTATATTCTAGGGCTTTGTTAGTAGGTGTATATTTATAACTGTAATATCTTTGTAATGGATTAATCATTTTTATCAGGATAAAATTTCCCATTTTATCTCTAATATTTTCTTAAAGTCTTTTATATCTGATATTTGTGCAGCCGTTCCAACTTTCTTATGAATACTATATGCATAATATACATTTTCTTTCCATTTTTAAATTTCAGTCTAATGTACAAATTTAAATCTAAACTATGTTTCCTATAGAGAGCATATGGTCAGTTTTTATCCAATCTGGAAATCTCTGCCTTTTGACTGGTTTATTTAATCCATTCACATTTAATGTTATTATTGATGTAGTAGGGTATATCCACCATTTTACTTTTTGTGTTTTATGTTTCATGTAATTTTTGTTTCTCTCGCCATGTTGGGATAAGAGTGACTTTAGCAGGACTCTCTTTACCTGTCTCTTCCCCCTATCTCTCAGTTAAGTTGTCATCCTCTATTGATATTACACCCAGTTATTAGCCACCACGAACTGATGGCTTATTCCTCTTTTCAGCAATTCCCTGGTGCATAAATTATGACGTAGCCTTACCCAGTTAAATTTTAGCCCTTTGCAAGGGTAGTCTTTGAGGCCAGTCTTTAAGGTTTGTTTAGCTGTGGGAAGGCTCTTAATAGATGCCTGGTCCCAAGATGGATATCCTTGGGAAATTAATTGGGACATCATTTAGCTTATTGATGTCATGGGATGGCTGGCCTTCTTCTAATTGCTTACCATGAAAATCTCCATTGTTTCCAAGAGTGCTCTTGGGCTTGAACTTCTCCAACACTCTCTTCCAAATAAAGTCAGTGATTTTTAGGAAAGCTTCAGAGTTTTCTGTGCTAAAGGATTGCATCTCTCCCTGGCAAAGTTTCTGAACCACTTCAGCTCTGAAAGGGAACAGCAGTTCCTTTCTCTCAAAATGACATCACTTCTTTACAAGCAGGGCACTGGACAAAGTGGGAGTCTCTGGTTTTCTTAGCTTGCCTCTCCTGGCATGGCATCAATGCCCCTTGAGTGAGCTGAGGAGATGATGTGGCCTCATGCCTCACCTGGTGTGGAGCCCCCACTAGTTGGGGCTCTAGGCAGAGAAAGGGAGCCCTTGACTTCTCAGCTGCACTGACTGTAGCAGGGGTGGGGATGATAAATGGTGGTGACTGGCCCTTTTTGGAAGATACTGTAGCCTTTGACTGATTGCTGTGAGGAGACTAAGCCCTGTCTTCTTGGCTGCAGCGCATTTGGTGAATCTTCCATCACGCTCAATTCTACAGGGAGAGAGTGGCTCAAGTCTCTAAGGTGACACATGCACTGTTCTTACCAAGATTAGCAAAGTTAGTAATTTCTTTGAAAACATATTGCTTCATTTGTTTTATATCTTTAGGATAATTTATAAAGACTTTCAAGTTTACATATATAAAAATTATGTTTGTGTATAATTATATACATACATATACACACTTTAAATTCTCACCAGTTGTTGCCATTTCACCGGGGAGTGGATCTGAGGAGATCCTTACGCCATCATTTGGAAAGTGAACCCATCTTATGCTTTTGCCCCAGATGATTAATTCACTTACTGCACCTGCCTGGCCCTTCCCAAATATTGGAGCTAGTGATGCCACTTCTAACTAAGACACAATCTTAAGTTTTCTATAAGATAGAACTGGTCAACACTGAAGTAGCTGCCGTATGATATTGTGATGTCTTAGTCCCTAGAAATACTCAATTAAAAGTGGCAGTATGGCCAGGATTCCAGTAGAGAAAAATCATTAACTATGTAAAAAGTTGGTACAGATAACCTCTGAAGACCTCTCCACTACTTTTTTCTATGACTCTATAACTCCAAGATGTGTTCATGATTTAAAATGAACTACACTCACTGAATAAAAAGAGTGAAATCACAGTTAGCTCAGGTTGGAATCCCTAATCAGCTCCCACTCGTGGCCTAAGTGTGGTCACTCTGTGGGTAGGGAGGAGCCCTCTTCCCAGCTCCCATGGGTCAGGCCAGGATCCTCCTCCTCCCTTCTATTCAAAACCCCTTGATGACATCTAAAGCTCTGTGCTCCTCTGCCACACCCTGTTAGATTGAGTTTTGTTGGACTATATCTCTGGATATTTTTACCATCTTTGCTGAAGTATACTTTGACATACAATAAACTGCATGTGTTTAACATGTAAAATTTCTTATGTTTTGATATAAGCATCCATCAGTGAAAGTATGGCCACTAACAAGGTCACCAATGTGTCCAGTACCCCTATGAGTTTGCTGTGCACCTTCACAATCCCCTCCCCCTACCCTGTCCTGCCTTGCTTCCACCATCAGGCAATTACTGGTCTGCTTTCTGTCACTATAGGTCAATTTGCATTTCCTAGAATTTTACATAAATGGGGTCACACTGGCTAGTCTTTTCTGTCTAACGTCTCTCACTCAGGATAGTTATTTTGAGTTTTATCCATGTATAACACTAATATTAACAAAGGTTGATTCCTTTTCATTTTTATGTAATATCCCATTGCATGGACACAAAATGATTTGTTTATTCATTCACCTTTGGCTGGACATTTGGGTTGTTTCCAGTTTGGGAGTATTACCAATAAAACTGCTATGAAAATCTGAGTACATGTCTTTGTGTGGCCATATGTTTTCATTTTGGGGGGTAAATATCTAAGTGTGAAATGGTTGGATCACATGGTAGGTATGTGATAAACATTTTAATAAACTGGCAAAATGTTTTCAAAGTCGTTGTACCATTTTACCTTCACACCAGCAGTGTATAAGAATTTAAAAACAACAATAACTACATTCATAGAAACTAGATAGCTCTGACATTGTTCATATGGTTATAATACGTCTGCCCAGGGCTCAGATCTGTAACTGCTACCTCTCCTTTGCCCCTGCTGGGGAGGAGGGAGTAGGGAGTCCCAGCACTCACGCATGCTCTTGGTGGGCAAAATGCACCCCTGCCACTGATGCCACCAGCGGACTTGGGCAGAACAGGTAACCATGAGTCTGGCACCTGCTGCTATGGCCTGGGTGATCCTTAACTATACCTCCCATGGGACACAGGCAAAGCACATGCTCATAGCACTTGATGCCCACAGCCCACTGTCAGGGAGGCTGAACAATTGCTGCTGCCACCTGAGAGCCCCTGAGAGGGGCAAGAACCAGTGCAGCCATCACCTTTGGATCTGGGCAGACCACATGCCATGGGCCCACTCCATCCTGCATGCATGCCCTATCCCGTGGGCCAGCCCTGTCTTACCTGCACACTTTGCACCATAGGCCTGCTCCACCACAGCGGCCCTGTGGCAACCACAGAGAACAGGGAAGACTCAGCAGAGCAGCAGTGTTAAAGGCTCACAGTGCATCTACCTCACTTCTGCCTGATTAAGCTTCCAGAGGGGGACCCAAGCATAGCATTCAGGGAACCATCCTTGTTTTCACTGAGCACCAGAGGTCCCAGCAGAGGACGGCAGGTGTATTATATCTCTTATGTATTTTGAACTAAGAGAACAGGCCCTAAATAAGAAGTAACCAGCATGAAAACTCCAGCAACATTAAAAAAAAAAAAAAAGACTGTCTCACACCTCTAAAGGATCACAATAGCTCTCCAGTAAGGAACTTGAAAGGAAATTGTTGAAATGACAGATAAGGAGTTCAGATTATGGATGGCAAGTAAGATGAATGGGATTGAGGGGATGGCATAAAGCCATCACTAAGAAACCAAAAAAAAAAAAAAAAATTCAGAACATTAAAAAAATTCACTAAAGTGCTAGATAACATGAGTAAAGAGATAACAAAACTTAAAGAAATAAAAGAGTAATTTAGGGAATTTTAAAATACAGCAAAGAGCCTTAACAACAGACTAGACCAAGCAGAATAAAGAATTTCAGAGCTTGAAGATGAGGATTTCAAAGTAATCCAGTCAGTAAAAAATGTAAGAGAGAAGGAAAAAAAAAAAAAAGAAGAAGAAGAAGAATGAACAATCACTGTGGGAAATATGGGATTATGGAAAGTGAGCTCATATAAGAATTGTAGGTGTCCCTGAGGGAGAAGAAAAAACAAAAAGCATGGAAAACCTATTTCAGATAATAATTTAGGAAAACCTTCCTGGTATTAGTAGAGGTTTAGAGATTCAGATGCAAGATGGACATCAAACACCTGGAAGATTCATAGCAAATAAGACATCACCAAGACAAATACTCTTCATCCTAGCCAAAGTCAAGGTGAAGGAGAAAATCCTACAAGCTGTGAGACAAAAGCAACAAATAACTTACAAAGAAAAACCCATTAGACTAATAGCAAACTTCTCAGCAGAGACTCATCAAGCCAGAGGGATTGGCATCTCATTTTTAGTCTTCTTAAACAGAATAACTGCCAGCTAAGAATTTTGTATTCTGCAAAACTAATTTTCATAAATGAAGGAGAAATAAAGTTTTTCCCAGACAAGCAAAC
This sequence comes from Mirza zaza, assembly GCA_008750895.1. Taxonomy (NCBI): domain Eukaryota; kingdom Metazoa; phylum Chordata; class Mammalia; order Primates; family Cheirogaleidae; genus Mirza; species Mirza zaza. The sequence continues at coordinate 104,767 of VSMD01085364.1, forward strand.
ACTATGGGAATTTGTCACCACTAGACCTGCCCTAGAGGAAATGCTTAAAAATGCTCTATACATGGAACAGAGCACGGATACACACCAGTATGAAAACATCTGAAAATTAAAGCTCACAACTCTTATAAAACAGTAACACAAGGGAGAAAATAAACCAACTAGGTAACATTTAATATGATGAAGAAGACAGTATCTCACATATCAATACTAATATTGCACATAGTCTTAATTCTACATTTAAAAAATATAGAATGGCTAAATGGATGAAAAACAAAGCCCAAATATGCACTGTCTCTAAGAAACCCATCTAACTCATAAGAATTTGCATAGACTTAATGTAAAGGGATGGAAAAAAATATTCCACATGAATTGAAACCAAAAGCAGGCAGAAGTAGCTATCCTCCTATCTGATAAAATGGACTTTAAATCAACAATGGTTAGAAAATGATAAAGATGGTCATTTTACAATGGTAAAGGGAGCAATTCAGTAAGAAGATATAACAATCCTACATATATGTACCTAACATAGGAGCTCCTAGATTTATAAAACAAATTCTACTAGATCTAAGCAAAGAAATAAATAGCAGCATCATAATTGCTGGGGACCTCAACAATCCACTATCAGAAGGGGACAGAAAATCCAGGCAGCAGATCAACAAAGAAACACTGGATTCAAATGAGACTCTGGAACAAATGGACCTAATAGACATCTATAGAACATTCTACTTAAAAACTGTATGATACACATTCTTCTCATCAGCATATGGGATACTTTCCAGAATAGATCATATATTAACCCAAAAACAAGTCTCAGAAAATTCAGAAAAATCTACATCATTCCATGTATCTTCTCAGATCACAGTGGACTAAAGTTAGAAATCAATTCCAACAGGGACTCTCAACTCTATAAAAAATCATGACAATTAAACAACCTGCTACTGAATGATTCTTGGGTCAATGATGAAATTGAGATAGAAATCAAAATATTTTTTTAACTGAACAACAAACGTGACACAAGCATCCAAAATCTATGGGATACAGTAAAAGCAGTGTTAACAACGAAGATCATAGCCTTAAATTCTTACATCAAAAAGACAGAAAAATCACAAATTAACAACCTAATGCCACACCTTAAGGAACTAGAAAAGGAAGAAACCAAACCCAAAACTAGCAGAAAAAAAGAAATAAAAGAGCCCAGAGCAGAGTTAAATAAAATTGAAACCAAAAAATCAATTCAAAGACTCAATGAGGGGAAAAATTAGTTCTTTGAAAAGATAAACAAAATTGAATTAGAAGATAAAGGCCTCAAATAATCTCAATCAGTAATGATAAAGGAGACATTACAATTGATACCACAGAAACACAAAAAATCATCCGTGACTGTTATGAAAACCTCTACTCAAACAAAACAGAAAATCTAGAGGAAATGGATATATTTTTGGAAAAACACAAACTCCCAAGCTTGAATCAGGAAGAAATAGAAATCCTAAACAGACCAATAACAAGTAACATGAGTGAAACAGTAATAAAAAATATCCCAACTAAAAAAGCTCCAGATCTGATGGATTCACAGTCATATTCTACCAGACCTACCAAGAAGAATTGGCACCAATTCTACTGAAATGGTTCCATAACATTAAGGAGAAATTCTCCCTAACTCATTCTGTGAAGCCAGTATCATCATAATATCAAAGCCAGGGAAAGAACACACCAACAACAACAATGAAAACAAAAACAAGAAAAATACAGGCCAATCTCACTTATGGACATAAATGCAAAAATCCTCTACAAAATAATACCAAACTAAATTGAAAAAATAATCCACCATGATCAAGTGGGATTCAAGGATGATTCAATAAATGCAAATTAATAAATGTGATTCACCACATAAACAGAAACAAAATCAAAGACTAAATGATCATCTCAATAGATACAGAAAAGCATTCAATAAAATCCAGCATCCTTTCATGATAAAAAAAAAAAAAACCCTCCACAAACTAGGCATAGAAGGAACATACCTCAAAATAATAAAAACCATATATGACAAACCTGCAGCCAACATCATACTGAATGGGGAAAAGTTGAAAGCATTCCCACTAAGAACTGGAATAAGAAAAGTGTGCCCACTGTCACCACTTCTATTGAACATAGTACTGGAAGTCCTTGCCATAGCATTCAGGAAAGAGAAAGAAATAAATGGCATCCAAATTGGGGAAGATGAGGCCAAATTATCCCTGTTTGCCAATGATAAAATCTTATAGCTAGAAAACCCTAAAAACTCCACCAAAAGACTCCTAGAGTTTGTAAATAAATTCAATAAAGTCTCAAGTTATAAAATTTATGTACACAAATCAATAGCATTTCTATATACTAATAACAGTCAAATAAAGAACTCAGTACCATACAGTAACCACAAAGAAAATAAAATACCTGGTAATATACTTAACAAGGTGGTGAAAGACCTATACAAGGGGAACTACAAAACATGGATGAAAGAAAGCACAGATGACAGAAACAAATGGAAAAACATCTCATTCTCATCATTTGGAAGAATCAACATTGTTAAAATGTACATACTGCCTGAAGTGACTTACAGATTCAATGCAATTCCCATCAAAATTCCAACATCGTTTCTCATGAGTCTAGAAAAAAATAATACTAAACTTAATATGGAATCAAAAAGACTCCAAATAGCCAAAGCAATCTTAACCAAAAATAACAAATCTGGAGGCATCACATTACCTGACTTCAAATTGTAGTACAAGACTATAGTAACCAAAACAGCATAGCATTTGTATAAAGATAAACACATAGGCCAGTGGAACAGAATAGAGAACTCATAAATTAAACCATATAGCTATGAACAACTGATTTTTTACAAGGCAGACAAAAACATACACTGGGAAAAGGAAGCCCTATTCAATAAATGGTTCTGGAAAAATTGGATAGCCACATGCAGAAGAATGAAGCTAGATGCCTATCTCTCACTATATACAAAAATTTAACTCAAAATGGATTAAAGACTTAAATGTCAGTCCTCAAAATTTTAAAGTTCTAGAAAAAAATGTAAGATAACCTCTTCTAGACATCGGCCTAGGCAAAGAATTGATAAGTAAGACCTCAAAAGCAAATACAGCAACAACAAAAATAAACAAATTGGACTTATTTAAACTAAAAAGTTTCTGCACAGCAAAAGAAATAATCATCAGAGTAAACAGGTAACCAAAAGAATGGGAGAAAATATTTGCAAACTATACATCCAACACAGAGCTAATATTCAGAATCTGTATAAAACTCAAATCAGCAAGAAAAAAAAACAATTAACTCCATCAAAAAGTAGGCAAAAGATACCAACAGACTCTTCTCAAAATAAGATATCCAAGGCCAAGAAACAAATAAAAAATATTCAACATCACTAATTATCAGGGAAATACATATTAAAGCCACAATGTGATATCACCTTACCTCTGTCAAAATCACAATTGTTAAAAAGAAAAAAAAAATACTAGCGATTTGCATAGTTTCAGTGAATAGGGAACACTTATACAGTGTTGGTGGGAATACGAACTTTTACAACAACTATGGAAAGCACAAGGAACTAGAAGTAGACTCACAGTTTGATCCAGCAAGTCCACTATTGGATACCTACCCAAAGGAAATGAAGTCATTTTCTCAAAAAGACATGTGCACCTGAATGTTTATCATAGCATAATTCACAATTGCAAAGGTATGGAACCAACCTAAGTGTCCATCAGCTGTTGAGTAGATAAAGAAAATGTGGCATATATATACCATGGAACACTAGTCAGGCATAAAAAAAATGAATGACATAATATCTTTTGCAGCAACTTGGATGCAACTGGAGACCATTATTCTAAGTGAAGTATCTCAGGAATGAAAAAACAGATACCACATGTTCTCACTTATAAGTGGGAGCTAAAGAAGGATATACATGGTCATAAGAAGAGTGATGGACATTGGAAACTAAGAAGGGGGGAGAGTAGGAGGTGGGTGAGGGACAAAGATCTACCTATCAGGTGCAATGTATGCTACTCTGGTGATGGGTACACTGAGAGCCCTGACTTCAGCATTACACAATTCATTCAAGTAACAAAAACACTTGCACCCCCTAAATTTTTTAAAATAAAAAAAAAAGAATGGGCTTCCCTGCACAAAGTGCCCCCTGTAGTTTATTTACAAAGTGAAAAATGTTTTATTAAAATTGTAAAATGATAATCAAGGGATCAAGTGATCAAACTTAGTGTTATGAATGAGACAAACTGACACGATGTGCTTCCTGATTTGATCTAAGTGGAAAACTGCAAACCAAATGTGCAGTATTCCTGCAAAAATCTTAACCTGAATCACCATATAAATTCAGACTATGGAATATATAACAAACAATATTTTTTAAACTTCAGCGCACAAAAGCTGTGTGGCTTGTACAATATCAGGATGGACTGAGGAGTTTGATAGCAATGATCTATTAAAATTTTGGAACTAAATAAATCTCAAGTAAACAAAATGACTCAGAGAAATAAGATTAATTGTATGGCTCAGCTTCTAAAGCCAGAATTAAAGTTGAGAGAGAGAAAGACCTGGGACCCAGACAGCAGAGAATATAACAAATTGAAGAAATGCGTCCAGAAAATAAAGTTGGGTGTAGTTATTGCCACATAGACTTGATCAGTCAATTGTCTTGTGAGCCACCAATGTCTTTTGTACTTTTACCACCTGAAGAAACCATTAGCCAGAGGTAAAAGAGACAATGATCATATAAAAACTAAAAGAAGCAAACGTGCATAACCTTCTATGGGGAAAAGTAACTTGAGAAAGGCGCTCGGTCCCCAGGGAAAACATACCCAGCATTGGTTTCAAATGTAGCGATGAGCAGGGTCTAGGGACGCCCTACCCCCTGGGGGCCCCGAAATGTCTGCCCAGTGAACACTTAGAATCCCAGAGACAGCAGCGTGTCCCTCATTACTCCTTTTCAAATGGGACGTGTTTATTGTCATTTTTTTCTTCCCCTTTCCTTCATTCCATCTAGGTGCTTACCAGGCAGTCCGCTGGCCTGTGGGCCGGACAGGGCCCGCAGTGGAGGCTGACTTTGGGTGCCCGCCTGCGCCAGGGGCTCCCTGGACTGCGCCCCTGAGGAAGAGGGAGAGCATCTTGCCTTAGGGAGGACCAGGAGCTGAGTGTGTGTGACAGAAGACAGGACAGGCTGTACCCAGCACTATTTGTCAAATACTTCGGTTCTCAGCCCTCAGGGAACGTGACAGCACTGAGTCCCCTGGCCCTCTGTTGGTTAGCGAGGCCACGTGACTAACTCCGTGGTCAGGGGCTGTAGCAGCCCTGGGGGGTGCCACCGCAAGACCAGAATATTTAATTAGAAATGAAGTCCCCCTTTCTCTTTGCTATGGCATCTGGAACCCCAAGTGTCTATAAAGAGCAGAGAACCTCCCCCTCAGACACTGCCCCAAAAGGAACACTTGCAAACAAGAAATAAACCTCATGTTGTAAGTTAGTGATATTTAGTGTTTTTTAAGTTGAACATTGTTTTCCATACTGCAGCATGATTTGTCTATCCCAAGTGATAAATAACTCCCCTGCTTCCTGGGTCCTTTTGTCGGGGGAGCAAGAGATGGACATGTGAATGAATGAGGCTCCCAGCAAAAGACAGTTTTCGCCACCAATGTTCAAATCCAGATCCTTAAAAGCCGCAGCGACCACTCACAGACATACGGACGGAGTAAAGAAGCAAACGGGACGCGAGGAGGTGCACAGAGGTGGCAGGAGCAGGAGCAGGATGGGGTGGAAGGGGCACAGGGAGGATGCACAGGCTCTGAAACCGTGGGAGCTGGAACTCCAGGTGAGGGCGGCCAGGAGGCTGGGTCCTCCCAGCAGGAGGCACGATGCTGAGCAAGGAAGGAGACGAAACACCTGCGTCTCTGTCTCCTCTGCTCCCCTGTCTCTCCTGCTCCCCTGCTGGGCCCGCGGGAGTCTGGGAGGCGCCTTGCACGTGGGCCAGCCCTCTGGTCTAGAGATCAGGGGAGAAGGTCTGCGGGGGGAGCGGGGAGGATTGGCCAACACGGCAACTGCAGGTGCTCCGACCAAAGTTACGGAGTATCAGGTGGAATGCTTTCAGAAAGGCAGGGAATTCTCTGGAAAGAATCTTTTTTAAAAAATCATGAGTTGTTAGGCTCTGACTCGGGGAGGGGGGCAAGGGCAACATACGTACGTAACCTAAAAATTTGTGCCCCCATAATATGCAGAAATTATAAAAAAAGAAGCATCTGGGTAGAATAGTAGCATTGTTTTGGTGGAGTAAGTCAATAATAACTAAATTCAGAAATATAACAATTTAGTTTTTAATTATTGTGCTACATTTCCAAAGTAATCATAAAAGATAATTTAAGCATATTTCCCAGTCATTAATGTGATTCTTGAGAATATGAAGTTATTTTAAAAATAAAGAAATATGTTTTTTTAAACGAGTAAAGAAGTTGGGCACAATGGCTCATGCCTGTAATCCCAGAACTTTGGGAGGCTAAGGTGGGAGGACAGCTAGAGGCCAGGAGTTGGAGACCAGCCCAGGCAACTTAGCAAGACCCTGTCTCTACAAAAAATAAGAAAAATTAGCCATACATGGTGGCACATGCCTGTAGTCCCAGCTACTCAGGAGGCTGAGGCAGGAGGATGCTTGAGCCCAGGAGTTCAGTTTATAGTGAGCTGTGATCGCACCACTGCACTCTAGCCTAGGCAACAGAGTGACCCTGGGCAACCTAGCTCTGGGGGGGGGGGGGGGGGGGGGGAGGAGTGAAGAAGTTCAAAAGATGACATAAAAACAGATAAAAATAGTAAAAATCTAAGTGCTTGCAGACAATGCACTTACAGACAACAACAAGAAAACCTCCCGTCACAGACTGGACATCCTCACCTGCCAGTTAGCTCCATGTTACCCCAGGAAGTGCCGGTTGGGCCATCATATTATTACCCCTCACACCAAAGAGTCACCATTTTAATAGCTAACAAAATCTTTTCAGTCTTTCTGCTTTGGAAAGTCACTTAAGATTTTTGACTGCTTGTGAAAATGATGTGCCAGGAGTCAAAATATCAGAGTGGATTGCGCCGTCACAGGCATGAGTGCAGACACGTGGCTCCCATAGGATGGTGGAACCGAAGCTACTGTAAAATATCATCTATTTCTTCAGACTACTCTTCTGACCAGCAGCGAAACGCCTTCATGGGCATTCCTGAGCTGCCCCACACAGCCACGAAGCGCCTGGGGAGGAGAGGCCGCACTGGGGCGCCCTCGGAGGCCCGCCGCCCTGCACCCCGCAGCGGTGCTGTCCCGGCTCCCCCCGCAGCGCTGGCAGGGCATGACAGGCACACAGGGCAAGGCTGCCTCCAGCTTTCCTGTGACCCTTCCTGTGCGGGACAGCCACGGCACTGGCTGCGCCTAAACTGAAGGTCCCCGTCTCTGCGGCCACGAGTGGCTGTGTGCGTGGGGGGGGTGTTTTTCTGACTTCCCTGGATTTAGGCAGCACCAGTATTGGGTCCTTCAGAAATGGCATTTGAGCCTGGCGAAGGCCTGTAAAACACTCTTACTCTGGTTCCCAAAAATTCCAGTCCTTTCCTTTAAAACGCTGGTCCTCGCTGAACCGAGAGCTTTCTACAATTGACGGGGCCTGCTGTCCTCCGCTGCAACACTCCCGTGACAGTTCAGAGGTCCGAGCCAAGTGTCCACAAGGAACAAAGTGGGCTACACAGAGAGGCCGAGCACGCGACAACGTGAACACCAGGCGCTGGAGGGAGCACATAGCACATCGTCACTCACGAAGCTCATCTGCTACCCGCGCTCACACCCCTGCGCACACGCTAGGGTATGTCTGACGATAGGCTGCATTTTGGAAAAACTTAAGATATATGGTCGCATAGAAGAGGCTGTACTCATGATATTTGCCTTTTGGATTTCAAATGTTAGTGATCAATCGATCACCCTCCCCGTCTCCCACTGTGCAGACGGGGGAAGGGGCAGTGGGGAGGAGGCTGGAGGTGCAGTCAGGCACCAGGGGAGGCGAGGCAATCTGAGCCCTCCAATCAACTTTTCCAGAGCTATGAAGAAGCATTTTCTCCCTCCATGTCCTCTGCTTTGTAGATTCAGATTATTTTCCTCTCTAAAAACGTGTTTTAAAATCCTCTGCTTTCATCTTCATGGTTTTTTTCGTGGTTATTCTTCTTCTTTGAATTTGAAATAATTTCACTTCAATTTCCTATCTTCTTTTCGACTTTTGTTTTCCCTCCACTGTTCCATTGAGTGTATTTTGGAGATATCACAAATTATTTTCGGAGAGTTCTTCATTTCTCGTCAACTAATTCTCACTGATTCACAGTCATGCGCCACATAGCAACGTCTCAGTCAACAAGAAACCTCATACACAATGGCAGTCCCATATGATTATGATGGAGTTAAAAAAATTCTTATAGCCTAGTGAAGCCATAGCTGTCATAAGATCATAGTGCAACACATCACCTTCCCTGTGTCTAGCTATGTTTAGATACGCAAATACTAACCCTTGTGTTACAGCGGCCCACAGTAGTCAGTACGCTAACATGCTGTGCAGGTGTGCAGCCCAGGAGCTGCCCATCTAGCCTAGGTGTGCGGTCGGCTGTACAATCCAGGTCTGTGGAAGTCACTCCATGATGTTTGCACAATAACAAAATCGCCTAGGGACACATTTCTCAGAACACATCCCTGAACTACTGTATTTTCTTAGAATTCAATCAGTTTGCATTTGCATTAATTGCCCTATAATTACTCCATTTTCTTCTCATTTCATGCCTACCTTATTTTCATTCTCCTTAGTCTTCTCTTAGGATGTTACAAATTGTACTTATTTGTCCAATATTAAAAGAAAGCATCTCTTATTGTTAGAATTATTCATATTTTCAGTACTTGTAATTTTAAAGCTGTGGCTTTCATTTTTTAAACGTGTGAATCCTAAATAGAACAGAAAAGCTTGACAGAAAGTTACACATTTTAATATACTGGTAAGAAAATGGGTTGGAAATTTAGAATTATGACTCTTCAGTAGATTGTATTTAAAAGCTACACATGAGCAGGACTTCTAGGGTAGAGGAACGAAGATCTCCACAAGTATGCTTCCGTGTGAAAGTAAAGAGGCCCTAGCATATTTAACAAAATTAAGTTTCAGAGAACTCTGGAAACTAACCAAAGGTGTACAACAATCCAAAGAGCATTTATTCAAAAAAACCCTACTGAACCTCAGTAAGAACAGTAAAGTCCATGGTATTTCAAGTTGCTCTGTTCCCATCTTCTTTTTCCTGCTCCTCAGCAGCCTTAAAAACCAGTATCCTGGCAGCAGAGGAGGGATCGGCCAGGTCTGAAGCACTCACACATCCCCACTCCCAGAGCACTGCCGCTCTCAACCATCTTGTAGCTCCCTGTGGAAACCATATTCACGAGGTGCCCTAGTTATTTAATCCCACTCAGAGCTTTTTTTCTGAACTTGGCGGCTGCCTCAGGCAAGCAGGAGCTCAGTCAAAAGTGTAAAATGATTACCTGGGCATGTCCAAAGGGGGTTTTGGGAAGCTCTGGCATATTTCTGGGGATCTACAAGGACACAAGCATGTGAAGGAAAAGAACCTGTGAGGGCCCCATTGACCTCTGGCTGACCTTGAGGCTCTGTGCAAGCAAGAAGTGGAGGCTGAGTTGAAATTGTCAACTACTTGAGATCACAGGCATAACTCGGAGCACATACGCATGCACCCCCACATGCACACACACACGTACACATGTGCACACAGATGCACTCACACGCACATGAACTCACACACATGCAGACATGTGCACATGCAGTACATGTAAGAAAACAGAAAGCAGTTCTTAGAAAACAGAGGACTTGCTGGCCCAACGCATATAAGGAACCCACTGACCAGTCATTAGCTAAGCCTGAAGCTAACTGAGCAGACGTCAGTGGTCACACACAGCAGGTGACAGACTGTGCAGACAGTCCAGGAAAGTCAATACAGATACAGACTGACAGCAGAACAGCAACCACCACACAAATGCTCCGATGTCCAAAGTAATCATGGTATATTATACAAAACATCCAGGTTTCACCAAAATATTGTAAGGCATATGGTAAAACAGGAAAGTATGGCCCATATACAGAAAAAATGGCAGTTGGCAAAGAGATAAAGGAACACTGTCAATCGCCTGAACTAACAGACATCTATGGAATAGTCCTTCAAGAACAGCAGACTGACTACACACTGTTTTGTGTTTTTGTTTTGTTTTCTTGATCTCCCAGAAAGTTTTCCCAAGAGTATACATTACTAAGTGTACATTGACTATTCCCGAGTATAGACCCTATCCTAGGCTATAAAGCCAGTCTTAAGAAATGTAAAAAGCTTGAAATCATGTACAGTACACTTTCTGACCACATGGAATTAAGTTAGAAATCAATAACAGAAGGTAATTTGGAGAAACTACAAATATCTCAAAATCAAATGAGAGATTTCCAAATAATACACAATTGACAAAAGGAACCACAAGGAAAATCAGGAAGTATTTTGATCTGAATGAAAATAAAAAATACAACACATGGACACTCACAGCATTCAGCTGAAGCAGTGCTTACTTATTCTCATCTAGTTTCAGTGCCTCTATTAGAAAATAAGACCTCACATCAATAAGCTAACCTTTCCCTTTTAATATATTGGTGAACGTCTAAATATCCTTACAGTAACATATTACTTGGCAATAAAAAGGAACATAGTACCGGCACATGCTACAAGGTTGCTGAACCTTTATGAGAAGTGAAAGAAGCCAGATACAAGAGGAAACATATGGTATTAGTCCGCATATACAAAATGAAAGGAAAATTTATGGAGACAGAAAGTCCACCCATGGTTGCCTGGAGCTAAGGATCAGAACAGAGACTACCTGTTAATGAGCATATGGGATCTCATTGGGGGGACGAAAAAGTTCTGAAGTTGATTTATGGTGATGGCTCCAGCATTCAGTAAAGTTATTAAAATCATTGAATTATACATTGTAAATGAATGAATTTTATGATATGCAAACTTTACCTTAATAAAGCCATTGTACAAACAAAAGCTGCACGCACCCGTGAAAACATGGACATTTCTACAGCTTCTCTAATAGGTGTTTCCTCCCCAGAACACTTTCTAATGAACTAAAAATGTAGCTCCATGTCAGCAATGAGTTTACAGCTATTCTCATGAGCATCTTATCATGGAAGAGCAGATTTATTTTCCTAATAATTAATTAATGAAGCTACCACCTTAATAAAAAAGGAGAAAAATATCTAACAGTATGAAGTTCAAGTCTATCCAAATGTTTGCCGTGGGGACTCTAAAATAATTCTCTGTACACAATAATAAACAGTAAAAGAGAATCAAAATTTTGAAATCTCCCAATGGCATTCAGTCTTGTATTCATTACCTATTGTTGCAGAAGAAACTACCACAGACGTAGAAGCTGAAAACAGCACACACTTATCACCTCACGGTGTCTCTGGGTCTGGAGTCTGCTCCCAGGTTAGCTGGGTTCTCTGCTCCAGGCCTTCACAAGGCTGCAGTCAAGGTGTTGGTCGGCCTGTGTTCTTATCTAGATGCTCTCTGGGGAAGAACCTGTTCCCAGGCTCACCCAGGTTGTTGGAATAGTTTATTTCCTTAAAGCCTTCCTTCCTAGCTTCTTGCTGACTGTTGTCTGGAGGTCACCTTCAGCTCCCAGTGGCTGCCCTCAGCTCTTTGCCACGTTTACTTTCCAACATACCCATCTACTTCTTCAAAGCTGGCAATGGAGAGGGTTTCTGGACAGAGTCCCCCAGCAAGATACAGTCTGAAGTACCACAGTTGTCTTGAGAGTGGCAGCCTATCACCTTGGCTGAATTCTTCAGGCTAGAAACCATCACAGGTCCCACCTACACTACAATGTTTTTTATTACCAAGAGAAATTTACAAAATGAGCATTAATGATTGCTCTTTAAGAAGGAAAAGAATGATTCTATAAGGAAGTTCTAAGATGTAAGAAAGAATAGGGAACAAAATGAGGGGCTAAATATACAAACTATCCATGATTAGATCATACGAGCCTTTAGAACCAGTTCTAGAAACCAAGAAACCTCTGTAGAAATTGGCCCAGAACCAATTTGCCCCCCCCTCAAGGCCAGCCACCCTCACTTCCAGCTTATGTCAGACAGAGAAAGCCGGATGTGTTGCCCGAACCAGCTGCTGAGGCGTCCTGCCCCTGGTGAGCACCTCCAGCCTCCCGGGCCCAGCAGCGCCTACTGAGAAGTACCCAAAGCCTTCCCTTTTTCTCTCTGTCCTCCGTCCCCCTCCCCTCCCTGCCTTTGAGTACCTTCCAAAACCTAAACCTTCCGACACTCTTGCTCTATAAAGCTTTGAGTAGATGGTGTGGTTTATTCTCTTTGGGTGGCCATCATCCACACAAAAGTAATGGCAAATGTTTTACATGGTTATAAATAAAAATAATTTCATAAGCCTATATTAATAATTTTTTCTAATTTGCAGAGTCAAAACAGATAAGAAAAGATCTAAATAAATAGAGACACATAACCCTGTTCATATATTGGAATCTCAACATAGTAAAAAGTCAATATTCTTTAAATTAATTTATAGGTTTAATGCAATTCCTATTAAAATTCTAGCAAGATTTTTGATAAACTTTATATGGAAAGGCCATAGGATAGATCAAATAATCTTGAAAAAAGGAATTCCTCTAACTGATATTAAGTCTTATAGTATTACAAAAATCAAGACAATTTTAGGTTTCTAATTTAAAGTTATTAGAAAATAAACAAACAGAAGTAATTTTTTTTGAGAGATGGGGTCTCACTCTGTTGCCCAGGCTGGAGCGCAGCGGCACAATCACAGCTGGGATTACAGGCACACATCACTGTGCCCAGCTAAAAGTAAAATTTTAACTCCAACACACAAAAATGTTGGGAGAGGGAGGAAGGAGAGAATCCTGCCCCCACCCTTTCATGGTGGGGCACTGCTTAACACTGACAAATCAAAGAATGCTCTTTGAATTCATGAAGCTAGCTCCCTAACAATGAAAAGAAACAGGGAGAAATAATAAACAAGGATGCTTCCAAAGAATGGGACTGGGACAAAGGGGTAAACATTAGACCTTTATATTCTTAATCAAGCTAGACTGTTTGAAAGGTGGCTTATTTCTAAACACAAGAGTATTTACTATTTTTAACAAAATGTCAACATAAATGTTCACACAATAAAACTTCTCTTAGTGTTTTTCCATTGATCTTCTAGTAAAGAAAAGGTCCTCACCATGGCCAACAACAGCCGGCTGGACCCAGCCCTCCCCCTCAGCGGCACTGGGCAAGGCTCCCACATCCCCTGCCCAGCACGGGGCCCCTGCCAGCCCCTCCATGATCATCGCGTCCTCCATTCCTTACCCCTCCGTCTAGGGTGCTTCCCGCCCTGCCCTCCTCCCATCAACTCTGTGAACTCAGTTCAAACATCACTTCCTCAGAGAAGGATCTTAACTCTGCAGGAAGGAGCTAATTTCCTGTTGGGTGATTTTGCAGCGCCCCTCAGCCTTCCAACTGCTGAAATTTGCAGTTCATATTTTCTCCTCTAAATCACAAGCTCCACAAGTTTAGGGCTCTGTCTGTTTTTTCACTATTGTTTCCCCAGCATCCAGAACATGGTCTTGTCCATAGTGGACATTTAATAAATGTCTGTTGAATAAATAATGAGTGAGAATATAAATCAATCTTTCTAAAGCCCCATAAGCCTCCTTGTGTGGAAGGCATAAGTTCCAGGTAACTGTGCTGGAGAGTAAGAGTAGGGGGCATTTAAATCTAGCCTTTCCCCTCTGGCCTCTTTATCTTGGCTGTATGCTCTTCAGTGGAGGTTGTAAACCATTACAGCACCATTCACCCAGAGTTACTATACCTTTGTACTTTATAACTCATGTCCCAAGAAATAGCACTAATACATATGTCAGAGACTAATCATGTTTTCTGAGATTTTGGCAGATGTCCTTGTTATGTTTGGAAGACTGAGGTTGACCGGCAATATCTCCAAGTCTGCAGATGAGTCGTGCTGTAACAAGGATCTACTGTATTATTAAATTCTGGCAGGAAAGTGACAGAAGGTCTCACTAGCTTATTTTGGGTCCTATCCAGTGCCCTCGTTGCAGATATAAATAACACCACCCTGAGAACTAACAGGAGGAAGGGCTGAAGCAGGACCTTATTTAAAAAGAAGCCCCAGAATTACTTCTGTCCCAATCTGTCTTAGGATGCTTACAAACAAAACAAAAGGTAGAGTCACCTTAGAATCATGGCATTAAAAAGTCCCCAACAGGCTGCCGGCTGGCCCTCAGCATTGCGGCCTGTGGGGCGAGCGGCAGGAGCCACCCTCAGGGAGCAGAACCCGCGGGGGTGGGGCGGGGGCACCCACCCCCAGAACCACTCACTGAGGAATGACTGACGTACAAAAAGCTGTGGTTGTTTAATGTCAGCCGCTTGAGGAGTCTGGAGAGAGCTCACAGGAGATCCAGGAAGAGAGAGAGAGAGAGAAAGAAGGGAGTGTAGAGACTTGGGAAAAAACTGGCATTGTGCTATAAAGAAGAATATTCAGAGAGGGGAATCACGATGGCGGACGAGAAACACCGCCAGACAGAGTGTCTCTGCAGAAAAGACAGATTCTAGCAGAAATTAGAAGACAGAAGCAAGAACATGAGCAAACATGGGACGAGGGTCAGAAGGAGGGGTACCTGAGACCACGGGAGACTCCACGGGAGGAGGTCGCGGAGGAGAACTGGAAGGTGAGCCTGCTAGAGCAGCGCGGAGACCAGCGGGAAGGGTAGGGGGAGCGGCCAAGTTTCCCCCCCCCCCCCCCTCCCCCCCCCCCCCCCCCCGCATCTCGGACTGCTGGTGGCTCCCCAGCGGGTGGAGAGACCTGCGGACACCAGGCCAGAGACGGCCTCAGCCAGTGAGCAGTGAGCCAGCAGCGGACGTGGCAACAGGCTCCCAACTCCCTCGGGCACCTCCCTGTGCACAGACCCGAGCCTCGCGGCAGACGCCATATTGCCTCACTCTCCCCTCCCCCGACCCTATCAGCGGTTGCCGAGAGACAATATAGCCACCAGCCGGAGACACCTCCAGGGAACGGGACCTTCCCTTTTGGGGCCCTACAGCTGACTAAGGGGAACTCAGACTGTGAGCTCTCTGCCCGCCAGCCCTCCCAGGTGCCGCCAGCCCGGTGATCCCAGGAGAACGGGGCAGACCCTGAGGCTGAGAGACATAGACCCAGCTTGGGCTCCCCGTGGGTGAATAGGGACTGGCACTCCTCTCCCTGGTGGGGATATAGTTTGAACTCTGGGGCCCAGAGGTCAGACCTGCAGACCAGATCCTGTGCACGGAGGTCTTGCATTGCCCGGGGCACAGAAGGGATATACGTGAACAGCCTACTGAGGTGTGTGTGCCTTCAGGGGCAGATCAGCGTCCTAGAGGGCAACCCTCATCCCAAAGGGAGGCCGTGCGCCTAGCCCAGGTGGCGTTCCTGCGCAGGGAACCTCCCCGCCGGCATCACAGCCAGGGGAGGCCTGGTGGAATGTGGTCTGGCCTGCTGGCAGAGGACCAGGAGTACCTGCCGGGTTGGGGAGGGTGGAAAGAAGGGAGGCCCGCTCCAGACCGCGGGTCTCAAACAGCCCCACCCCCACCGCAGACTCTCTGACTGAGCGGGGCCATTCCAGCCCCTCCCTGCCATCTTTTCCTGGAAGCAGAGAACAGAAATTTGACCCCTGCTAAGGACAATGGTGGTGCCTGAGGTCAGGCTTACCCAAACCAGCTCTGCCCAGACTCTCTCTCCTAGACCAGCCCTCACTGAAGGGGAGAAAAGAACACACCTGGAAGTCCCAGGGCACCACCGACTACCTGAGGCACTAGAGTGCCTCTCTACAGGAACAAGAGCTGATAACAGGACACAAAAGCATCAGTGTAGCCAGTTCCTCCAAGCAAGAGCCACCTACTAACAGGGAGGACATACTGTACACACTTTTCATGGCACCTACTGACTCATTATACAGGGAGTGGTCAAATCTCACCCACAGACACCACCTACTGGCTGAGAAACTAAACAAGGTGTGTGAATACCCAAACGAAAACCTAAAGGAAAGAAACAACAACTGATTGACATGGGAAGAAATCAGCGAAGGAACTCCGGAAATATGAAGAACCAAACGGAAAACACACCCCTAAAGAGGAGCACCAGCCCCCTAGAAACAGACACCAAGCAAAATCAGGCAACCAAAATGACAGAAGAGGAATTTTGAATGTGGATCATAAGAAAATTCAACAACCTGCAAGAACAACTCAATAACCAACACAAAGAAACCACAAAAAGTCTCCAGGACCTGGAACAAAAGTTCACTAAAGAACTAAAGAACAAAAGTTCACTAAAGAATCAACACAATGAAGAAAAGTTTAACCTAACTCCTGGAAATGAAGAATCAATTCAGGGAACTACAAAATACAGTGGAAAGTCTCAAGAACAGGGTAGATCAAACAGAAGAAAGAATCTCAGAGATTGAAGATAACACTCTCCGATTAAATAAATTCAGTCACAGAGATAGAGCAGAGAAACAAGAGAAAAGAGCAAAGCCTATGAGAGATGTGGGATTATGGGAAGAAACCTAATGTGAGGGTCATAGGGTTACCAGAAGGGAAAGAAGACAACACTCAAGGGTTGGACAAGCTATTTGAAGATATAATAGAGGAAAATTTCCCAGGCCTTGCTCAAAATCTCTATATACAAGTTCAAGAAGCTCAGAGGACCCCTGGGAGATTCAATGCAAACAGGAAGACGTTATGATATGCAGTCATCAGACTGACAAAATATCAACTAAAGAGGCCCTTCTAAGAGCTGTAAGATGAAAGAAGCAAGTAACATACAAGGGAAAGCTAATTCGAATAACGCCAGACTTCTCTACTGAGACTTTAGAAGCAAGGAGAGACTGGGCCCCCATACTCACTATTCTGAAACAAAACAATGCCTAGCCTAGAATCTTATTCCCTGCAAAACTAAGCTTCATATATGAAGGAGAAATAAAGACATTCTCAGATAAGCAAAGTCTCAGAGAATTCACCTAGACAAGACCAGCCCTACAAAAAGTACTCAAAACACACGGAACACCATAATAAAAACTCACGAACATAAAAACAACCAAACCCAAAGATTAAAGGCCAGATATTACAATGGCTCTGGAGAGAAATCAAAGCAACAACATCCAACCCAACAGAATGAACAGTAATCTACCTTACCTATCAGTTCTCTCAATAAATGTGAATGGCTTAAACTCTCCACTCAAGAGACATAGGCTGGCTGAATGGATAAGAAAATACAGGCCAAGTATATGCTGTCTTCAGGAAACATATCTAACCTGCAAGGATACATATAGACTAAAAGTAGAAGGGTGGCGATCAGTATTACAAGGAAGTGGAAGCCAAAAGAAGGCTGGCATGGAAGTTCTAATTTCAGACGATTTAGTTTTTAAACCAACAAAAGTAGTGAAAGACAAAGAGGGTCATTATATAATGGTGAAGGGCACAGTTCAACAAGAAGAGATAACAATTTTAAATATATATGCACCCAACTTAGGTGCACCCAGATTCATAAAGCAACCTTACTGGATCTAAGCAAATTGATTAATAGCAACTCCATAATCACCAGAGATTTCAACACCCCACTGATGGCACAAGACAGATCCTCCAAACAGAAAATTGATAAACAAATAATGGACTTAAACAAAACTTAGAACAATTGGGTCTGACTGACATTTACAGGACATTCTACCCCAAATCCACTGAATATATGTTCTTCTCATCAGCTCACAGGGCATTCTCTAAGATTGACCATATCCTAGGACACAAACTAAACCTCAAGAAATTTAAAAAAAATAGAAATCATACCACGTATCTTCTCAGATCACAGTGGAATAAAAGTAGAAATCAACCGTAACAGAAACTCACATTTCTACACAAAAACATGGAAATTAAACAACCTCCTACTAAATGATTACTTCATAAATGAAGAAATCAAGATGGAAATAAAAAATTCTATGAACAAAAAGACAATGGAGAGACAAGCTATCAAATCCTCTGTGACACAGCTAAAGCAGTTCTGAGAGGAAAGTTTATCTCCATAAATGCCTATAACCAAAAGTCAAAAAGATCACAAATAGACAATCTAATGAAATGACTCAAAGAGCTGGAAAAAGAAGAACAGACGAACCCCAAACCCAGCAGAAGAAGTGAAATCAACAAGATCAAATCAGAACTAAATGAAACTGAAAGCAGGGAAGCTATTCAGGAGATTAATAAAACAAAAAGTTGGTTCTTTGAAAAAATAAACAAAACTGACACGCCACTGGCTAAGCTAACGAAAAGCAGAAAAGAGAAATCTCTAATAAGCTCCATCAGGAACAAAAAAGGAGATATCACAACTGATCCCAAAGAGATACAAGATATAATCTATGAATACTACAAAAATCTTTATTCACACAAACTGGAAAATGTGGAGGAAATGGACAAATTTCTAGAAACACACAGCCTTCCTAGGCTCAACCAGGAAGAAATATATTCCCTGAACAGACCAATCTCAAGAGCTGAAATAGAAACAGCAATTAAAAATCTCCCTAAAAATAAAAGTCCCAGTCCAGATGGCTTCACACCCGAATTTTACCACACTTACAAAGAAGAACTAGTACCTATCTTGCAGAAACTATTCCACAACATCAAGAAGAACGGAAACCTCCCTGACACCCTTTATGAAGCAAATATTACTCTGATACCAAAACCAGGAAAGGACACAACAAAAAAAGAAAACTACAGACCAATATCCCTAATGAATATAGATGCAAAAATTTTCAACAAAATCTTAGCTAACCAAATCCAGACGCTTATCAAAAAAATAATCCATCACAACCAAGTGGGCTTCATCCCAGGGATGCAGGGATGGTTCAACATATGTAAATCTATAAATGCAATTCACCACATAAACAGAAGCAAAAACAAAGACCACATGATTCTTTCAATAGATGCAGAAAAAGCTTCTGACAAAATTAAACTCCCTTTCATGATATGAACACTTAATAAAATAGGCATAGAAGGAACATAACTAAAAATGGTACAAGCCATATATGACAGACCCATAGCCAACATTATTCTAAATGGGGAAAAACTGAAAGCATTCCCACTTAGAACTGGAACCAGACAAGGCTGCCCACTCTCTCCACTTCTATTCAACATAGTGCTGGAAGTCCTGGCTACAGCAATCAAACAGGAAAGTGGAATTAAAGGTATCCAAATAGGGGCAGAGGAGATCAAACTTTCAATGTTTGCTGATGATATGATATTACATTTAGAAAACCCCAAATATTCAACCAAGAAACTCCTGGAACTGATAA
This sequence comes from Mirza zaza, assembly GCA_008750895.1. Taxonomy (NCBI): domain Eukaryota; kingdom Metazoa; phylum Chordata; class Mammalia; order Primates; family Cheirogaleidae; genus Mirza; species Mirza zaza. The sequence goes on from VSMD01085364.1 coordinate 124,277, forward strand.
ATAAATTTAGTTAAGTCTCACGATACAAAATCAATACACAGAAATCAGAGGCATTCATATATGCCAACAACAATCAAATTGAGAACTAAATCAAAGACTCAATTCCCTTCACAATAGCAAAAAAGAAATTAAAGTACTAGTAATATACTTAACCAAGAAGGTAAAAGACCTCTACAGGGAGAACTATGAAACACTGAGGACGGAAATAGTAGAGGATGTAAACAGATGGAAATCCATACCATGCTCTTGGATCGGCAGACTCAACATCATTAAAATGTCTATACTACCCAAACTGATCAACAGATTCAATGCAATACCTATTAAAATCCCATAAGCATTTTCAGAGGTATAGAAAAAAATAATTTTACGCTTCGTATGGAACCAAAGAAGACCCCGAATATCAAAAGCAATTTTAGGTGACAAAAACAAAATGGGAGGTATTAATATGCCAGATATCAAACTATACTACAAAGCTGTAGTAATTAAATCAATCTGGTATTGGCACAAAAATAGGAATATTGACCAGTGGAACAGATCTGAGAATCCTGATATAAACCCATCCCCTTATAGCCATCTAATCTTTCACAAAGCAGACAAAAACATATGCTGGGGAAAAGAATCCCTTTTCAATAAATGGTGCTGGGAAAACTGGGTAGCCACTTGTAGAAGGCTAAAGCAGGACCCACACCTTTCACCTCTCACAAAAATCAACTCACCCTGGATAACAGACTTAAACCTAAGGTATGAAACTATTAGAATTCTAGAGGAAAATGTTGGAAACACTCTCCTAGACATCGGCCTAGGCAAAGAGTTTATGAAGAAGTCCCCAAAGGCAATCAAAGCAGCAACAAAAATAAATAAATGGGACATGATCAAACTAAAAAGCTTCTGCACAGCCAAAGAAACAGTCATGAAAATAAACAGACAGCCTACAGAATGGGAGAAAATTTTCTCATTCTACCCATCTGATAAGCGGCTGATAACTAGAATATACTTAGAACTCACGAAAATCACCAAGAAAAAATCAAATAACCCTATTAAAAAGTGGGCAAAGGACTTGAACAGAAACTTTTCTAAAGAAGACAGAAGAATGGCCAACAAACATATGAAAAAATGTTTCACAAACATATGAAAAAATGCTCAACATCTCTAATCATCAGGGAAATGCAAATCAAAACCACAATGAGATATCACTTAACTCCAGTGAGAATGGTCTTTATCAAAAAGTCTCCAAACAATAGATGCTGGCGTGGATGCGGAGAAAGGGGAACACTCCTACACTGCTGGTGGGACTGCAAACTAGTTCAACCTCTGTGGAAAGCAATATGGAGATACCTTAAAGTGATACAACTGAATCTACCATTTGATCCAGCAATCCCATTGCTGGGCATCTACCCAAAAGATCCAATGACACTCTACAAAAAAGACACCTGCACTCAAATGTTTATAGCAGCACAATTCATAATTGCAAGGCTGTGGAAACAGCCCAAGTGCCCATCAATCCAAGAATGGATTAATAAAATGTGGTATGTGTATACCATGGAGTACTATTCAGCTCTAAGAAACAACGGTGATATAGCACATCTTATATTTTCCTGGTTAGAGCTGGAACCCATACTACTAAGTGAAGTATCCCAAGAATGGAAAAACAAGCACCACATATACTCACCAGCAAACTGGTATTAACTGAGCAGCACCTAAGTGGACACATAGGTACTACAGTAATAGGGTATTGGGCAGGGGGGAGTGGG
>VSMD01085370.1:0-46853 GCA_008750895.1 Mirza zaza
AACTCCTGACCTTGAGGAATCCACCTGCCTGGCCTTCCAGAGTTCTAGGATTACAGGCATGAGCCACTGCGCCCGGCCCAATACTCAATCTTTATCACAATAAAATTCTCTTACTCTTTTATTCTCTTAAATGTTACGGGATCTGTAGTAGTATCTCCTTTATTAGGATTGGTAGTTCATGTCTTCTTTTTAAATCAGTCTATTAGTTTTATATTTCTGCCATAACAAACTGCCACAAACTTTGTGGTTTAAACAACACAAGTTTATTACAATTCTGTGGATCAGAAGTGTGACACATGTGCCACCAGACTAAAATCAAAGTATTGGCAGGGCTGCATTCCTTTTGGTAGACTGTAAGGAAGCATCTATTTTTGTGCAGTTGTAGGACTGAGATCTTGTGACCAGCTGAGGACCATGCCCAGCTTCTAGAAATCACACACATCCTCGACTTGTACTCTGCCTCCCAATCTTCAGTGACAGCATGGTGGGTCAAGTGCTTCTCATACTTCCAATTTCCCTTCCTAGTCCTTCTGTCTCATACCCTTAATCCAACTTGATAAGGTTCTCCACTTTTAAGAACCTATGTGATTCTACTGAACCCACCCAGGTACTCAAGAATAATTTCCCTATCTCAAGGTGATGCCACTAATCATATCAGCAAAGTTTCTTTTGCCATCTAAGGTTGCATATCTAAAGGACTCAGTGATTCAAGCATCGACATCTTTGGGGACCCACCTTTCTGACTTCTGTAGTAGATTATATAATTCATTTTAGCCCTTTCTTCTTTGTCTAATATAGGCCTTTAAATATATGCATTTTTCCCCAACCCTTACTTCAGTTTCATCTAACAAATTTCAATTTATTCTATCCAAAATAATTTCTAATTTCTTTTGTGATTGCTTGTTTTTTCTCATTGATTCTTGAGAAGTGTATTATTTAACTTTTAGATAGTTGGGGCTTTTCTAGAGGTTTTGCTATTGCTGATTTTTAAGTTAATTCCAGTGTGTTCAGAAAACATACTCAATAAGGTCTTTTGATTTATGTCTCAACATACGGCTTGGTGACAAAAGAATGTGTATTCCAGTTACTTGGTGTAGTGTTCTATAATTTCCATTTAGGTTGGTAGTGTCCCCATGAATCCTGTTTCCTACTGTTTTTTTTTTTTTTTTCCCCTTTTGTCTCTCTTCTAGAGGTTAATGAGAGTGGTGTAAATTCTCCTTTCATGATTATAGATTTATTTCTCCCCCTAGGTCCTCCCAAATTTTGTTCCATATATTTTTAAGCTATGTCTATGAGGTATATATACATTTATAATTGTTACCTATTATTGTCTTACTGACCTTTTTTCATAGTAAAGTTCCTATTGAGTTGCATCCTATTTTGGTTGTGTTTTTCTTTTGTATTGATCAAATGTTGCTAAATTCCATTTTTATTTCTTTTTTTTTCCTAATTACATCTCCCTGCGTTGTTTTTTCATGATTTTTTTGAAATTACAATATGCATTTTAAGCTTATTACAATCTATTCAGAGGTAATAGCATTAACTTTCCAAAAGTATATTTACATTTACCTTTGGTTTTTGACCTACTGTTGTCATATATATTACAGCCATATACAGCTTGGTTTTACTGTAAACAATCCTTTCTCTTTTAAACTATTTAAGAGGAAGAAATATGTTTATATAGCCTGAACACCTTTTACATTACATGGAATGCAGTTCTCCTGGTAATAAATTTTCTCACGTTCCGTTTATCTAAAAATGTTTTAATTTAATCTTTATTTCTATGGTAGCTTCACTAAACAGAATTCATTACTGATCACTTATTTTGTTTTTCTCACTTTTATTTTCTCGTTCCAATATCATCTGGCCACCATAATTTCTTAGAATGTCAGTAGTCAATCATAGCATTCTTCCCCTGTAATGAGCATGTATGTTTTTTCTGAATGAGTTCAAGATTTTGTTTGACATGCTTGGGTTTCAGCAGTTTAACTATAATGTGTTTAGCAATTGTTTTCTTTAGTTTAATCCTGCTTGAGGTTCATTAATTTTCCTGAGTCTGAATTTTGTTTTCCACGAAATTGGGGGGAAATTCTGCCATTACTGATTTTTATAAAAGTTTTTTATGCTTGTTTCTCTTTTTCCTTTGTCAACTCTAATTATGTGTTTGATAGCCTGACCAATATTATCCCACAAGTGTTTCAAGCTCTCATATTTTTGACCTATTTCCTCTCTGCTCTTTAAGTTTGTATTCATTGATCTTCACGTTTAAAGATACCTAGGCTGCCATCTCCAATCTGTTGTTAAGTCCATCTAATAAATTTTTTTCAAGTTCTCAAATTATCGATTTTTCTCTGTAGGTTGCTCTTGAGATTCTGTTAACTTTGAACTCGCTACATTATACTTTTAAAATTCTTTAAATATATTTATAATTGCAGTTGTCAAGTTCTGTCTGCTAAATCCAACATCTGGGACCATTGAGAGTCAGTTTCTATCTGTCTTTGCTTCTGTTTATGGGTTACACTTTCCTACTTTTCTGCATGTCTAGCAATTTTGGGTTGTAAGTTGGACATTTAGGATAATACATGGTCATGACAATGGATTCTGTAATGGTCTAAGAATTGTTGCTCTTTTATTATATTCAATTAACTTACCTGGATATGACTGCAATGTTTGTATTCTCTGTGATGTGCAGCTACTGATATTTCTGCTCTATTCTTATAGTCTATGAATGCTGCTTGCATTAGCCTGGCCTCCTGGGGGTCCATCCCTATGCCTGTGTGCTTTGGCAACTGGGAATTTGGATAAAGATTTTACTCGTATTTTGGGGCCCACCCTTTCTATGAGTTCTTGGCTTCTAGGAGTTTTCTTCTAAATCTAGATGCTATAGATTTATTCTCAGGATCTCACTGCTGATACTACAAACACTCCAAGGTTTCAGCTTTTTGCTGCCTGTATTTTGGATGCTGTTTTGGGTTGAATTATTCCTCCTCCCACCAAAAAGAAAACGTTGAAGTTCTAATCTATACTATCACACAATGTGAACTTATTTGGAAATAGGGTCATTGGTGACATAATTAAGATGAGATCATACTGGAGTAAGGTGGGCCCCTAATCTGATCTGACTGGTGTTCTAAAGATGATAGCCACGCAAAGACGAACAGACACAGGGAGACACCTGTGACAATGAAGGCAGAGGCCATGGTTACATGCAGCTGCTAGCCAAGGAAGGCCAGAGATCATTGGCAAACCACCAGAGTCTAGGAATGAGGAACAAGGGCTTGCTTACAGGTTTCAAAAGGAGCATGCTGTGCCAACACTTTCATTTTGAACTTCTAGCCTCCAGAACTGTGATACAATGAATTTCTGTTGTTTTAAGTCACCCAGTTTGTGGTGTCAACAGTCCTGGGAAACTAATACAAGTACTGTTCATGTATATATATGCGTGTATATATACACTTAGCAAGTTTTTTGTAAAGACAGTCATGACTTAGGAAAGTTTGAGATTTAAGAATGAATAATGAAATTCTGGTGAGGATGATATAGGCTTAGTATGTTGGGAGGATGTTGGGTTCTTGGTATTTTCATCAAGTCATGTGTTTAATGATTATGCCTATGGTTAATGATCATATTTATTCATATCTAGGAGAATAACCATTAAGTCATTGAAAGGAAAACTGAGGCTGCATTATGCTTAATGGTTTGTTCAGAGTCCCATGCTAAGTTCTTGGAAGAGCTGGGAATACAGAAGGAGAAGCATGTCATTTTCTACTCCTAGTTTGTCTTCTAAACGGCATCTGAGCCATTGATATTTGAACTCAAGCAAAGGAGGAATTGCATCTTAGAAACAAACTCCTTGTGTGCTATTCTTTCTTTGAAAACAGCACTAATTTCTATAAGGTGGTCAAGGAAGACCTCTCTGAGAAAAGTAATAATTCTAGAGTGATGTGAGAGAGGATAATCCTGGGATATTCAGGGAAATAGCATCCAAGGGCTAAAAGAAACAGCATATAAGAGAGCACTGTAGGGAGAGCAAGCTAGACAGAGGAAATTAGCACAGCTGCAGCAGAGCAGCAGTGGGACCAATGGTAGGAAAAACAGTGGCCACACCTTGAGGGCAGACGTTATTCTGTAAGACAAACTTATTCTGTAAAGAGCCAGGGAGTGAACGTTTTAGGCTCTGCAGACCATAATGCCTATAGGGCCACAACTCAATTCTGTGTTACGGTGTGAATGAACGTAGCTATACATAATACATAAATGAGTAAATCATGGCTGTGTTGCCATAAAACTTTATTGATGGATATTGAAATTTGCATTTCAGTTTTCATGTGGCAAATAGTTAAGAATGAAAAAAACATTCTTGATTCACAGGCCATACAGAAAATGTCATTGGTTGCCCCCTGCCAGGGGACTTTGTAGAACCTAGTGAGGACTTAGGATATGATTCTTTGCAGGAGAGGCAGTCCATCAGGAGGGTTTTGAACTGAGGACCCGGTGGCTGCTCTCGGGGGAGTACACTCACAGAGAAAAACAGATGGCAATAAGGAGAACATTTAGGTTACTCCTAGTTAAAGGATTGGGATGCCTGGGCTAAGATGTCAGCCTGGGAAAGCAATGCGAAGAGGGCAGCCTTTGAACATACTTCAGAAGTAGATGTGAAAGATTTCACTGGTGGATTAGGAATGATGTTCCCAACACAGAGGCCAATAGGATCACGTTTTATTTAGGAAAGAGGGTAGACTGAGAATATTTCAAGGTCAGAATGTCCAAAGTATTCCAAGAAGCATTTAAAGAGTTTGCTTGTTAGAAAGGGGTCCCTTTCAAGCCATACTTTGGACAAGTCCCTAAATTTATATTTCTAGAGCACCTTTTTTTGTGAACATATGCAATGACTTCCCTGTGCATTTCTCAGTACATTTCTGATTTCGGTAGGGCAGTTACGATATGCCCACTCTGAAAATGAAGCAGATGGGCACGGAAAGATTACAGAACTTGTTCCTCAGAAGCATGCAATGGATTCTTGATAGTCTGTTCCCACATTCCAGGTTCTCTGACACTTTGAGCCATTCATTCCATCACACTGGTCTGTTTCTGCGTCACTCAGTGGAGGTGCACATGTACAACTGGTGATGGTATTGCGTTATCAACATCGCAAGTCAATTATCAGCAACATAGTTGGAGCTCTTGTGCTTGGCCACTCAAAGAAGAAAACAATAGAAAAGCAATTTCCTCTTTCTGCTTCCAGATCAACTTTTCAGGGTAGCATTATTTAGGAAGAAAGGGAATTCAGTTACATAATTTTGAGGGCCTCTTTCTGGCTAACAAGTATAATCAATCCATTGGTAGGAGGAGAACAAAGAACACATTGTGCTGTAATAAAAACATATTTCCTCCTAACTTACACTCAGTATACATAGTCCTCATAGGTATTGTAATTGGAGGCTAACAAGAAGTGCTCCTGGTTACTTGTTAACACTTTGTTCAGACTCCCTGCATTTTTTTTTATGCATAAAAGGGTTGACTTTTAAATAATAAACCCTTAAGCTCCCAACTGTGAGCAATTAAGATCATGGGAGTGCATTTTTCTGTGAGTGGGCAGACATTTTCTTCCTTTTATTCTTTTGTATATTCTACTTTTAAGCTGTTCGGCTCTTTCTTTTGTAATGGTTGTTGACAATTCCTTTTTATTTTGTATACCATCCCTTCTGAGTCACTTTGGCACCTGGCCCTGCTAAAGTTAACTATAGATCCCTGCTTTCCTCCAACTGCCACGGCTGGGTTTTTGTTCTCTTGAAAACCCATTCCAGAGAGTTGGTGAGTACTGATTAGCAAGGAGAAATTGACAAACAAGCTTGGGAAATTGCCTCTAACTGAAGAAATACGGTGGGCAAAAATCATATGATTTCAACTTGTTTCAATAGAATGCCATTTATGTTCCCACGGAAGATTATTTATCTTTTTGGAACTCTGTTTTCTGATTTAACGTTGATGGTACAGTCTTCCCTCTGCTTTCACCCCAAGCAGGTCCAGTCACATAGTATGAATGATTTCACTTTATGTTTATTGTCAAGATGTTTCAGAAGTAAGTTTGATGCAAAGGCAAAGAGCTCACTGAATGTAAGGGCTGCCTTTTATTACCAAGCTGAGAATGTTAACACTGTTCTCATGTCTATTAACATCTGCTGGGGAAAGGGGATTAGCTCGAAAAACCAGAAAGGGTGGTGTCAGAGTAATCCCATCTGGCTACGACTCCAACATCCATATTTGTTTTTATTTCATCATATTATGGAGGTACAAATATTGTTAGGGTTACAAATATTGCCCCTGCCCCCTCCCTCCCCCTGATGTGTCCAATCCCCCGGTGGTATGCGTTATGGAAGCATACACCCCTTTCCTCCTCCCCCCTACCGCCTGCCCACCACCCGATAAAGAGTTCAGTTTTGATTTTTTTTTTTTTTTTGACATTTTGGTTACATTGTATATCTTTGCCTCTCCCTAAGAAGGGATAGAGTTATGCCCTTCCCTTTCAAAATACTCACCACATCNTTTTTTTTTTTTTTTTGACATTTTGGTTACATTGTATATCTTTGCCTCTCCCTAAGAAGGGATAGAGTTATGCCCTTCCCTTTCAAAATACTCACCACATCCCTAAGATTGTCCCCCCCCCCCCCGAATCCCTGGTGAGCATTGCCACCATTTGAAAACCATAGTTTAAATCAGTCAGTACCAATTTGATGGCGAGTAGATGTAGGGCCCATTTTCCATCTTGTGTCGCCTCACTTTGGATCACAGGCTTAAGCTTAATCCAGGGTAGCATAAACGGTGTTAGCTCACCGTCATTTCTTAGGATTGAGTAATATTCCATTGTGAGGATATACCACATTTTAATTATCCACTCATGAACTGATGGGCTCTTGGGTTGCTTCCACGACCATGCAATAGTGAATTGTGCTGCTGTAAAGAATTTGGAGATAGCTCAAACAGCTAGAAATAGAAATACCATTCGACCCTGCAATAGCATTGTTGGGCATCTACCCCAAAGAGCATAAGACATTCTATTATAAAGACATTTGCAACATTCATATTTGAATGGGTATCCTATTCTCAAGTATCTGTAACCCAAAGATTTTTATGAGTAAGTAAAAATCTGCACTAAATATACTTGCTTGGCATGCAAGTTAAAAAAAAAAAAGTATCAAATATTCCAGAAGACATACAACTTCCTGGTGGGAAAACAACAAAATGTATTCCTCATCTGGCATTAACAAATTAAAAATACTTATTAAAATAAGAATCATTGCATTTTCTTCAATCACACTATTTTGTTTTTTTGTTTGTCTTTTTCAGAGCTATGATTTTCTGTTTCCCATGTTCATTCTTAGAGGGTTAGTAAACTATCATTGTTGTCCCCATTTTGGCCTTAAATGGTCAGGTTCAAGGATCTTACGTGTTCTTTCTTTTGGATGCCTCATTTGATAACCATTACTTTTTTTGGTGGTGGTTTTTTAAAGCATTCCTTTAGTAAATCTGATATTGTGAGGACAAAGTTCCAGATTTCTTGGTTACTTAAATACATTATTTTTTATTTTCATAACAGCCAACTTTAAATATCTGTTTAAATGCAGGAGGAGGGAGACAGATCATTTAAAATAGTCAACACAGACATCATTTGGGTTGTACTTTCAAATGAAGAACTACACCATGGGTCAAACCATGGGGCTAAAATCAACAACCACTCCACATTCCTAGGTTGGCCCCTAACTGAAAATTTAAGCTGCATTTCCTCAACACAACCCATAAGATGAAGGGGGAGGGGGAGCATAAATTTACTGTGTGTTAAAAAAAAAAAAAAAAAAGTTGTTGGGAATAATGGAGAACTGAAAATGCAACCCCACTAATGGCACTGCCTGTGAATCTAGTGTTTTGCATGACAGCTGGAATACAATGGGCAGACCCAGAAATGTTTCATCTCTCTGCTTTGCCCAAGTCATAGTCACAGCTAAGCAGGCAGAGAAAATAGAAACACCTGGTGGGCATTCAGACATCCAAAATTTTGAAGCTAATCCTCTCTTAATTATAAACCTCATCAATCACATTTGCATTCTCACCATGTCTAATCTTTTTGACTCAGCGGTTTTCTGGGCTGAGCCCTGTTATTACAGAATTCCCCAGAAAGGTGAATTAGGATTAATAGGCCCGCACTTTTAAGAGGGAAAGGGGGGCAGGAAAAGAGAGAGGAAATATCACATAGAAACTGTGTGAGTCCTGCAACACCCAAAATAGTTACTATCTGGCCCTCTATAGAAAGAGTTTGCTAACCCCTGAGATAGGATTCGTGATATTTTTAAGCTCTGTAGCATAGCAACCTTTACATTCCTGATATTATTTTTACTAAGAATAACTGTTTCCCGAAGAAAATAGATCCTCGCATAATGTGACAATTTATTATTTTTGTGCTCAGAGTGTCCGTAATACAATTTAATGCTGTAGACATAAGATTTGTTCTGAGGTTGTTTTGATTTTCCCTTCTCACTGTTGAATCATTGTCAAGCATCAATTAAAAATGTTACCCGATACCAGACTCTATATAAGCAGGTTTTTTTGGGTTTTTTTGCATACCCTTTAAGGAAAAAGATGGTCATCAACTTTCCTCTTCTGTCTGATAGATTATTTTGTGTAGCACATAAATTGATTTTTGTCAACAGGTAAATCCAGGACTTGGATAGGAAAAACCATAGACCCCAATGTTATTTAGTTCTGAAATAGAGTTTGTTTCTACCCACCAAAAGCTGGAATTGGGCCAATGATAAGCTGTTTTTATTTATCGACGCTTATAAGCCCAGGTATATATTTTAATCATGAAGTATATTTATACATTCTGTATTTTTGATTTGTGCCTACTGGGAGTCAAACATTTACCAGAAAATTCCTATTTCAGAAGTAAGGACCTAATGCGCACATTTCTCTTTGTAGCATCTAATGCAGGTGAGGCCTTGTCACTGTATCTAATTTTAGATTGGATGAAAAAATCGGTTACAGAAGATAAAGCCCTCTCTAAATATGCCCAAATCTAAAAATACATTTATATACTCATTAGAGGAAAATCATATTTTCAGTTTTATTTAAATTCACCGGGAATATACAGCACACAAGAGAATTCTAAATAATGTCAGAATGACCAATATAGATGCCCATTCAGGGATGGTACCTGTAAGAAGTCTGTAACTCCTGAACATACTGGAACAGGCTTTTCTTTGGCCCCTGATGTTTTTGGAAACAGACCTGCCTCATTTCTGGGACAATTTCAGCTTTAAAAGCATTCACATCAAAGTATAAATCAGTGGTAACAACTGAGGATCTCACCTGGTTTGGGAGCAACAATGGGGTAAATCCACAAAAAACAGGTAGCAGCGTTTGGTTTGTTATGGCTTGGTGAAATTTGAAGGGTTTCTTAGTCTTTCATTCATTGGTTCTCCCTGCCCGCCCCTCCCTCGTGATCTCATTGACAAGTCACGTGTCTGCCTTGAGTGTGCCATTGCTTCCTGTCCACTCAAGGTAGGACTGCTCTTAAAATCTGAGAGAGATGGAAAATAAAGAGGTACCTTCTTAATCCATTTCCTCAGCTGTTGTTACAGATGCTTCATCTAGACTCACTTGCAAACTGCATAGAAGTTGTGATAGGAATGAGGGTAAAGTATCACTACTATTTCAGCAACTTTTCTATGTTTCTCATCACTATGTTCCTCACCAGAGCCCTGCTTATTCCAACGTATGGTTTGGTTGGCAGCAGCGGTTAAGGCTAGGAGGTGTGGAAACCACACAGACCTGGGTTTAGGTTTTAGATCTACCAGGTGGTAACCTTGAGCAAATTAATAATTCCAAATTCAAATTTATTCACTTAGCAAATGGGAATATTAACATCTTCGTGATTCATTATGCAGAATAAATTGTATAAAGGTGCAAATCTGAAACTGAATGGTTCCTTAATAAATTATGGAAATTATTATTACTGATAGTCACAGTTTTACCCTATGCAATTTTTTTTTTTGTATGCAAAGAAAACATAACCTCATTAAATGTCTTAACCAAGCATGAGCAGCAAGCTTCACTGACAGTTGGGCTCCCAGGACTTTATGATCTGTGGTGCTTGCAGTCTTATATATTAATCTGGGCCTCACCCAGTCTATGGAAATACAGTTCCTATTTCCTTCTCCACCACATAGCTCAGTGGTGTTTATTTAAAATCAGAATCTTTTCGCTACCAAATTAATCAATGTAACCTTATTATATAAAACAGTCAAAGAAGAGTCACTCTATGAAGATGTAGGAGCCCAAAGCCTCACCCAATGACAGGCCTCTGAGTAATATTGAGGGACCAAGACCTCCCTTTAATCTCTTTGCAAAACCTCTGGTATAGTGAGTCCCCCTTAGCTTAGCACAAGTGTCCAAGTTTATTAGAAAACCTGCTCCTCCCTGTCTAATGGATCTCCTTTCCCTGAATGTAGCTGGCCTAGCAGATTGCTCTTTCAAGTTGAGGGTAAATCAGAGCAATACACGAGATAATCTTTCAGTAGAAGCTCAGGATTCCTAAGCACTGAGATGCAGTCCTTGTTAGAGTCACCATTGGTATGGATGAGGTATTTGTATCTTCGCTAGTTTCCCAAGTGGGCGAGAGGCAACCTAATTTGAGAATCACTGCTATAAAGGACAAGATGGTCCCAAATTAGGGGAACAGACTCACTCTGTACAGACCTTAAGCATTTGAAGATGAGAATAACTGCTTTGCAAAAGGGGAATTAGATTTCCCGATTAGTTTCACAATATCCTGAAACTTACGTTGTAAAGAGAACTCAAGCGGGAATCCCAACAAGTCATTCTTGGGAGAACTGTTCTCTAAACATCCATCAGCTTATTTTCTCCAGTCTCCAAACAGTTGATCTTTTTTTTTTTTTTTCCCTAAAATCATTGTTTATACCTCAGTATCATTTAAACAATAAAGAGTCTTGCCCAGTGTTTGTATTTGACAAAGATTCAAGCAGGATGTTCTTCCCTAGCCCTTTCTTAATATTCAGTCTCAACAATCGCCTCCTTAGCGACCATAAATCTAGAGTAGCTCACAAGTCATTTGCTATCACATCAAAGCATTTGCTGTAGATCATTTATTTTTATATATTTTTGTGTTTATTTGCATGTTGTCTCTGCTTCAGAATTTGTTCCATTGCAAAGAGACTTTTCTGTCTTCCATCACATACCTTGTGCATTTTGGCTTGTAATATCTATTGAATAGATGACCTAATGCAGTGAGCCCTCACTTTCATCCACCATAAAAAGACTTCTTTAGGGTAAGAAAGGCATGACAAAGGAAAAATTCTCTCAATTATAATTGACCACCAAACACCAAGGTAATCAACTTGCCCATTCTCCATTTCTCCCAGTTATAAGCTGCATCATTTTAGACTTGAAGATAGCACCCCAGTCACAGTCTGTAAGGACTAAAAGTTTTGCCAGTACCCTGCCCATTTGGGTGACTTTATGACGCTATTGGGAAACTTATAATTGGGTTGGAAAGATTTGGGAAAGAGAAGAGACAAACAATATCTTTTCTTTGTTTTTAGATCTCAAGATTTTGTGATACTCTTCCTCTCTTAATTGTAAATTGTCGACTCAATTCTGTAGTGTGAAGGAAATCATGCAAATGTTATGCTTCATTTTCCTCCTAATAACTCAAAATAATTATTCACTGGCAGAAACACAGACTTAGCAGTACATGAAATAATACAGAATGAGGTCTCATTGCATATGTAGAAGGTCCAATTTAGGCAAAAGTTACATCTTAGCAATGCCTGATGCTGAATCCTCAATGGCTACATTTTGGATATTCTTAACCTTATTAAGAATCATTGTCGTAACTTTTTAAGCAGATATGAATTGGCATGATAGGAATTGCTATAAGTAGGTGAACAATACTGATTTGCACATAAGTTTGGTATCTTTGAGAAAGAATGGTTTGCATAGTAAATGTCTTTGAGAAGATTCCATTTTGGAAGTTGTTCACTATATATTTATTATTTTCATTGCATGGGGAAAGATTGTTAGGAGAAGACTGGTTCCAAAATATCCTAATGCATGTGTTATCTTTTTTGGAACATGAGAAATTACTCTCAATGCATAAAGTATATGGAATATATTATGCTTAATGTTCAACAGTAGATCTATAAAACTCACCCAATTTAAAATATGAGAAAAGTTGGCTAAGGAAGGCATTTAACAAATGGTGGTTTCAGGACATTAATGTTCTACTGAATGTTAATAGGTGTTGGTTGCAAATGGTCAAATCAACATAAACTCTGGGTTAAACAGTGTTAAAAAGGTTAGTTTACTGTAGGACTTCTATGAGATCTTCAATATGCTAATAGGCATTGTGAATATTTAGGCCAAGCGTAAAGTTGGCAGCATTTACCAAACTCATACCAAAGATAATTTTATTTTTCAAACAGTGTATTCATCATGCTTATTTTCTGTATGTTTATGATACTTGGACATTTTGGAGCATCTTGCTAATCCTGGAAAGGTGGCCCCTTTTGAAACCAATTTCTAAAGATTGTAAACAACTTGCCCATGAACAAAACCTTCCTGCACAAACCAACCAATCCAAAGCCCATGAACCCAACCACCACCTTTATCTAACTCACCCAGCAAGGTAATATTTTCCTTCCCTAAACAGCCCTAGTGCCAGGTACTGGACACCTAGGTAGGGACACCTCTCCCTGACTCCTTCCTATCCAAGAAAAACACAAGAAAAGCTCAGGGCCCTGTTCTTCCCTCCCTCACTCTGCCTCCTCCGTAGACCTGGTGCTGCCCTGTGTCGCTCTCCCTGTGAGGAATAAAAACTCTTCTTGGCTTTGGCCTCTACGTGTTGGCTCTCAGCCACTTTAATGTTATAAGTTAAAATCCCACCAGTAGAATCTAGACAAATAGTTTGGTAAATAGTTCAGTTACTACTGGTAGAATTAAAAGAAAACAAAAACAAACTTGGGAGTCAAACTTGGGTTCACACCCATCTGTTACTACCTAAAATGTCTTAGGATCACCTCTCCCAGTGTCTGTGTTTTCATTGATCCAATGGGGAGAATAGTAATTTCTCAGGCAGCACTTTGAAGATTTAATAAGTTAGGATAAGGACAACATGGTTTCTGGTAACACATGGGAGTTAAGTGCATATGTAACATGTATCTTCCATATATAAATAGAGAAATGCACGTACCTGGGAGTTAGTGAAGTTTTATATTAGTCATCTATGATCCTCAAGATCTGAAAAAGTTGCATTTCTTTCTCCATAAATGAAATCAACCAGTTTAAGACAATTTTAAGATTGTTATCTGTGTCTCGAATTTTGCTTAACCTTAGCTTGGCAGTGAAATAAAGACAGAAATAAAGTGAGCTCTCCCTACAATTGATCTCATTTTTGTAAACTTCTCATTCATTAGGCGATTGCCCAGACTTGTGTTTATCCAATGAAAAACTAAAAGGAAGAGTCTGAAAAATGCAGCAAAGTAATCAATTCAAAGCATTCTATAAAGAAAACAAATTTCCTTCTTAATAAGTCACAATATTTTACTCCTCTTGGAGATAGCCTTTTAACTAATGTACTTGTGATCTTTTTCTAGGTTAGGGATACAAACTTCTCCTGGGTCTATCTGCAGCTGGCCGTGTTTGCAGATTTCAATAACCAACATTGCTAACTCAATTTCTAACAGGTGATGAGCCTAAAAATTAAACATACCAAATATAATGCTATCATAAACCATAAAATGCCATGCTTAATTAGTACAACTGACAATTAGGCACTATCTGCTTTCTTGGATATGGGCTTTGTTTTTTAAAATTCTGCAGTCCAAATCTGCCCTGAGAAAGAAGGTATTTCCCAATGAAAATACTGCTTTTGCTGAATTTCTCTTTGCACATAGCTTCTCGATAATGCTACAAGAGCAGCCTGTACTCTTTCTCTCTCTTTATGTACTCTAGTGATGCTACCAAGAATTGCCCTCTAGGGATGCTCTGACATTTCACTGGGGCATTCCAAGTAATATTTTTTACATGGTCTGCCAAGGGGATTGGCCTTACATAACAGTCAACTCTTTATTCAGCCATTGATAATACATTTAATTACATTGCCTGCCATTTCTGAGCCTTATTGCTAGATGAAATTCATGTTGTTGCAATATAATCTTGACTATAATGTTTAAAGCAATGACGAGCAATGCCAAGGACCTGCATTTATAAGATGTGAATGTCCAGAGGTAACATGTGTTCATTTCGTTCAACAGATGTTGTTCTCTAATAAATAAATCTGTACATGTTCATTTCAGTATACCATATTAAGCTTTTCCAGTTGGGTTTCCAGTGCCAAGCACCCGTACATGTGTGAACTTGGGAGCTCAGGTCTTTCTTCCAAACGAGTCTTCAGGGCACCTGTGAGTGATCAGACACATGCATACAGACTGGCATTTGTAAAGCAATCTGAGGGATAATTCCTCCTAAGACATGTACAGGGGGAAATGTAGCCATCCCTCAAGCAGAGAGAAGAAATCATCTCTGTTCCACTTGTAGCACTAGCAGCTTTATGTTAACAATGTTCACAGCGCACCCACCTCTCGAGATGTTACAAAGATGAATACGACCAGTTTTGCAGGTTGCTTTGTGTTGCTGTAGCACCTCTTCCCAGAATACTCCCAGGAGTGTGGGAGTGATTGTCACTGGCGTTCACGGTCTCTGTCGTAACCGTTTCTAAAATAGGCGCAAAAGTGCAAAGCAGAGCCCTAGAACCGCATCACAATCAGGATACATAGGAAGCTTGCTTATGTAGAAAATAGGAAGTCTGACGATTCCCATGAGGAGGAAAAAACAGGAGAGCAAGTGAAATTACCCCTATAATCATCCGTGTTTATGATCAGAAACAAGGATAGAATCTCTACCTGGCAGTCAGGTCAAGACAGACACCATTTTAAAATGAGTTAATTGCATTCATTATAGCATGGAGTAGAATCAGAATCACAGAAATGTAGAATAACAGCATCTTGAGATGGAAGAAACTTTATAGCTTCTTTGGAATTGCCCTCTTCATTACAGGTGTGAGCCACCGCGCCTGGACAGGTCCTAAGCCTCTTGCTAGTAAATATGGACTAGACAAAAGGAAAACAGTGAACAGATAACATTAACACAGAAGTAAAGAACTCCAACCATTTTTTTCCTCATTGATCAATTAAACACACGCGGACACAAAAGAACACGTGCAGATGCACATAGAAAAGCTTAGTGTCCTTAATCTAAGTGTCATGATTTTGTGATCTATAGACAGCCACTGTTAAACACCAGAGCTCAGATGAATCTTCCATAATAACTTGTATTTTTTGTCTTCTGTACAAGAGTAATTGACACCATTGCATACTATTTACTTTGCATTATTTTATATCCCAGGGTGAATATCCATCACCCAAAATGCTTGGGACCAAAAGGGTTTTGGACTTTGGATTTTTTTTTTCAAATTTTGGAATGTTTGCATTATACTTACCTGGTTCAGCGTCCCAAATCTGAAACACAAAATACAAAATGCTCCAATGATGTATTTCCTTTGAGTGTCATGTTGGTGGTACTCAAAAAATGTCAAACTTTGGAGCATTTTGGATTTATGTATTTTAAAAAAAATAATCTAGGTGTAAACATCCTTAGGTTTCTTGTCTCAGGGGGTTTGTATCTTAATTTAGGAAGCTGTTGACAGGAGGTCAAAAGCAGAAGGCTCCAACAATGATGAGAAACAATCTGTCAGCTAAAGGTCAGTAAATGGAAAAAGGAAACAGAAGAATTACTAATATTATAAAAAGCTCAAAGCAACAAGTTGATACTTGGGTTGACAATATTTTTCCTGCCCCATCTTCTCATTCTCCTAAAAAAAAAAAAAAAATCTAAATTTCCCTTTCCATAGAGAATGTGTCTGGGAAAGTGTTTCATCTGACCAGAGACTATAAAAGCATTTCCCAGGGAAAGCCATCAAGGCAAATGGACAAGTTTCAGAAGTTGACATTGTCTTGCTGGGTTCCTGTGATTTCTGGAATGGCTCTCAGAGCAATGTGGGATGCTGCAGTGTAGTCTTTTGTCCTTTCAAGAGAGCTCTTCTTGGTTGATATATTTGACTTTATCAGACATGATTTGGCAATGTTTTACTTACTGCACTAATGCAGAATTTAAATTGTAGAATGGCCAAGTGACCATGCGAGAAGTCAGAGCAACATGAAGGACTCGGTGGTTATTTAAAGTCAAAAGCTTCCCTCTCTTAAGTTATGTCTCAGCTATTTAAGAAGTCCAAATGAAAGCCAGGTTGGTTTGGTCTTGCATGGAGTAGGCTAGTTCTGAAGATCTCTAGAAATTTCAAATCAAAATACACTATCGTACCTCTTGTGTTATTAACTGTGGGTAGTTTGGCTTTTTCATGACTTCTTTGGTCCCATCCTTCCACTGAGTATTATGATTTCCCCTCTGATAAAAATGAAAATGTTTTCATTCCTAACTTTGGATGTTTCATAAACAAAACATACTTTGTGTATTTGAAAAGATACTGAAATAATAGATGATTTAACTGACAAATTATAATGAAATCATTAACACCACACTATATCCATATTTATACCTCTAATACGTAATGATTAAAGGTTTTATAATGAATACCAAATAAATTAATAATGATGGTCTTTATGCATAACCCTATAAATTACACAAAGGTATCTTTGCATCAAATAGCTCACCATAAGAACGAGAAAATAAAGTTAGTATTTGTGACGTAAAGATTGCAAACTTCATAATAATTTTAGGAGGGTCTACATTTGATTAATACTTTTTCAATCCATGACTTTTATGTAACAATGAAAGCCAATGTACTACTAATTAAATGAGTAATTCCAATAAATAGTTTGCAGAAAAACAAATATCGCACAGTAGAAATAAAACCTCTTACATTCTACCACTATGAAATGTTAATTTTGATAAGTGAAATTTAATCAACTTGATTTATCATTTCTAAAAAGTATTTGCTAAAAGTAAATCCTTATTATACTGCTTGTCAATGCAATCTATTCCGGAAGAATCATCAAAAAATCAAAATCAATGAAAACAAATGACTTGACTACACTACTGAACTAGTTGAACACGTGAGCTGTGAGTCTGGCAAACCAAGCTTCAAATTCTAGGAGAGTTACTTATCCTTCGTGTAACGTGGTCAGATTATTTTACTTCCCTTTATGTCAGTTTCCTCATCTGCAAGAAAGGAGCTTAGTTGCCCGATAGACATGTGTTCAGGAACAGATGAGATGATCTGTGGAGAATGTTTAGCATGGCACCTCGCTGCATCGAACTTTCATTGACTATTTGGCCATATGTTATGGGCTACATACACACATCACATGTATTTTCTCATTTAATCATGTAGTTACTAACATCTTTCCCATTTTATAGACAATAAACTGAAGCACAAAAAGATTACTTAATAAACGGCAGGTATTATTGTATTTCTACATTTTTATTATCTTCTCCACTGTTTCTCAGCCTAAAGATTTATCTCTATGAGAACATACTCTAAAGCAGGGGTCCTCAAACTTTTTAAACAAGGGGCCAGTTCACTGTCCCTCAGACCGCTGGAGGGCCAGACTATAGTTAAAAAAAAAAAAAAAAAAAATATGAACAAATTCCTATGCACACTGCTCATAATCTTATTTTGAAGTAAAAAAACAAACGGGCAAAAACACCTGCATGTGGCCCACGGGCCGTAGTTTGAGGACGCCTGTTATAAAGAAACACAACAGCTGTATTCATAGAAATAGGTCATACTGAAATAGTAAATTCATGTACATGTTAAACTACAGATTATGTACAATGCCAAATCTTTCCACTCTTCAAGACTTGGGAAAAACCACAAAGTAGAGAGCGAGCTTGGGATTGAAACCCTGATTCCAAAATCCCCAAAAGAGACAACCTGAATCCTCTGCTGGCAGTGGCAAAATCGAGAGCAGGGAATGATGATAGTGATCAGCTTCTTCTGAGCAAGGCTGTGGCAAACCATCAAATCCCAGTCATCAGGGACCACAGTTCTGATGTATGTCCCCAATACCCAGCCCTGTAAAACCCCTTCTGGGAGTTCCATAACATCTCATGGATAAACTTACTTTCAAACCAACCAACTTTTTCACCAAAGTCCACTTCACATGATCCACACTCTGCAGAACTTGAAAAATACCAAAGGATAATAATGGTTCAACCTAATAAGACTGACACTGCTCAGCACTCTGAAGGATCTTTTTTTAGGGAGTCCAGATACATTAGTCTTGTCACCATCATCCAGAGTGACAAACAGCCCTAAGATTTCCAAATTTTAACCAAAACAATGTAGGTATATTTGTAGTACACCGAGAGTACTTATCACTGATAAATTAAAAATCAGACCACATTTTTCAATGGCAGCTTAGTCTAGCATTTATCACTATGACATTGTCCAATCATATTGTACTTTTCATATTTCTTTCACTCGTTAATTCACATGATTTATTCCAGGTGTCCTCAAACTTTTTAAACAAGGGGCTAGTTCACTGTCCCTCAGACCATTAGAGGCCGTTGGAGAGTGCGGCGCACGTTCCGCACATGCGCACTGTGGGCCCCGGATGAGTTGGCTGTTAAGCAGGACAGGCAGCGGCAGCAATAACACCCAGCGGGCCAGATAAATGTCCTGGGCGGGCCGCAGTTTGAGGACCCCTGATTTACTCATTTCATATTAGCACCCCCATTTTCCACATTATTCAATGAGATACAGTGCATATTATAAATGCCGGGAATTTTAATAATTTTTGATTTTCATATGTCAAGTAAAAATAACTGTAGCTGAAGATTATCACCTAGCCATAAGAGACCAATACTAGTTTTGGCAATGCTTGGGATTCTTAATATTCTGGAGAAATTTTATCAAGTAGTCTGTGAGTTATTTGTGAGTGATTCGTGTTGGTATATCCTCTGTGGCTTGTCCTTAAAAACAAAATGTGAGGAACGTTAGGAAAATGTTAAGATTTCCAACAAAGTTGACAATTTCAAGTAAACAACCTCATAAATTCTAGAATTTCAGAAAAATAATTTCTTTCATGTTTCCTTAGTTAAAAATCTTCACATGCACAAATCTCAGATTTGAGGAAAGGGTATAGTAGATGTACATATACTGGATACTTAGAGTTTTTTGTTGTTGTTTTTTGTTTTTAGAAGGAACATCTTTTTTTCTAACGATTTCATACAGAGATTTAGAGGTCCAAGAGAGAAATTTAGTGTTTTTATAGCATGGTTAGCATCTTATAAACCTTTATTACTTACCTGAAAAGTCACATTTGATTATTCTTCCAATAAAATTCCCTGAGAAGTCATGGGGAAAATCACTCATACCATATCATAAAACAAAGACTACTAAAATACTTTAAATTGTTTATCGTTTTGTAGGATAATGTCCATTTGCTTTTAAAATATGGGTAACACAAACCTTTATGTTTGCCTAACTACCAGATGGTCGAGTAGGTTGATTTTTGCCCAAATTATAAACAATCCTATTATTCAAAGATATGGGGAATAAAAACTATAGTTGGAAATTATGGTTTTAAGGCATGCAAAATTTGGAAAAGAAAAGGTATTTTTAAAGAAATCCAAGTAATTTATGATCTGGTTGGGAGGAACCGATGTACAGCAAAGTGGAAATTAGTCATGCACATTAATGTAAGCATGTATGTGCACACGTTATGTGGAACAAAGAAAAGGAGAAAGAAGGTAAGAACATAGGGATGTATATGTAAGCTACAGATTAGTTTAAGACTTCCAATTGAGGATGGTCATTTCTTTCCCATGTCTAAACCCTGTGAGGTAAAGAGGCTTTGCTATCTCATGAAAACCAAGATGCAAAAAGTTGACCCAAATCGCCCGTGGGGATGAATAAAGAAAAGCTACTTGAGATAGAAGACATACTTTGATCCAAATGGAACAGTTTCATAACCAAAGAGATTTCACCTCTAAGAGGTGACCTCCCAAACTGACAATGAGAAGGTCACATAAAATTGTTTGCTCCCTGGTGATTATTGTAAGAAAACTAGTACTGTTTAACTGTCTGTGGGGAACAGGCTGAAGGAAATGAAATCTGATCACAGCTAGAAAACAGATTCCCCCTCATGTGAGGCAGCTAAGTTTTCTCAAGGTCAAGGTTAGAAGAAGTTGCTTGGCAAGGAGCCTTCCCCAGCCCAGCAAACAAATGAGAGGAGTACACCAATCCAGCACCTTACACTGACATTAAAATCTAGTCAATGTATTTTATTCAGTGTTTTTCAAAAACTTCATACACAGTCAATAGATGCAGAATTGTCTCGCACAGAAATTACGCTTGTTAGCATAGCATATCCATTCTAAAATATGACTAAATGAGGTTTCCTGCAGTGTCTGCACTAGAAATAGTTTTGAATTCATCTGGTGCTCCTTTGCTCTTGCTCTTCATTATGCTCAGGAAGATAATCTTCATTCTAACCACTCTTAAAAACATAAGCGTGACGGCCCTATGTTGCCCTAAATATGGTCAGTCCTAGGACTGTATATCTAATCCTGGGATCTTCTCAGCTAAACTGCAGGAAGCCCATGGTCCCAAACTGTTTGTGTTGATTTTCTTACTTTGATGATGGAGTATTGATGAATCCTTTTGGAATGTGAATTCATACCTCTAATCTCTGAAACAAAACTTTGTATTACCTTCACGCACACAACCAGTGAGGTCTTTTGGCTCAGTTAAACAGGCAATTCAGTGAAGCCCCAATGATAAAAGTGGTCGAACTAGCTGTGCCTCTGCTAGCAACTGCCTCAGTCTTATTGGGGAAGCATTTGCATTTCTTTCGACTCAAGAACATCTTAATAATTTTCTTAAAAAAAATGTTCGCCCATTGCATGTAAGCCTTGTGTGATTATATTTTTTTATAAACATAGACCCAGGATCATTTTCATCTTTTTTTTTCCCTTTCTTCCTTGGATTCCTCATGCTTCTCTTCCTCCTCTCTATCCCCCTCTCCTTTTCTCTCACTTCTTGTGCTATTCTGCACTCCTTCCCAAGTAACTCACTTACCGTTGAGTTTATTCCTCCCTCAATCTCCTCCCTTGGCAGAGACTGGTTGATCAGTGATTCTCTTGCCTCCAAGTTCGTGAAGCTCTTCACTGTACTTCTCTTCAAAATGTCTGCAATGCACCCCTGTTCTCATCCAAAAGGGACAGCCTTGGGTCACATCCTCTTCATCTCTAATCTGGTTCTATAACAGCCCAACTCCAGCCTGGTCTCCTCTCATCCATTCTCCGCAGAGCAGGCGGTGAGCTCTCTAAACCAAACTGGTCAGTCTTTCACTACTTAAAACCCATTAAACATCAAACCTTGCCTGGAATGTGAAAATCAGTATGGAAGTTCCTTAAAAACATAAACTGGAGGATTCCCATATGATCCAGCAAACATACTTCTGGGTGTATATCCAAGAGAATTGAAAGCAGGGACTTGAAAAGATTTTTTTTACATCTGCGTTCATAGTAGAATTATTAACAATTGCAAAAAAGCAGAAGCAACCCAAGTATCTGCCATAAACAAAATACACCCAGTGGAATATTAGTCACCCTTAAAAAGGAAGGAAATTCTTACAGTACAATAGGGATGGGGAACCTTTTATGATGGAAGGGTAATTTAGCTATAATCTAATAAGGCTATATTCAAGAAACTTCAACTGGATATATTTAAAAATGTTAATTATTTTGTAAAAATCTAAGTGCTATGTACTTCAAAAATGAAAATTATTTGTTAACTTTAAAGGAAACTAACCTTTTAAACATTTTGTCATGTCTGATTTTTGTTGCAAAGTGTTTGAAGATTTGGTTGCAGCATGGAGATCCGCAGGTACAGTTGATCCTCTAGATGGGTATTACTTCGTTTGTAACCTGAAATGCATCTTGCTTTGGGGTTAAGTAGGAGAATGTAGATTGACAGCAATGAGTGTTTGAAAAGCAAGAAGGCATTTTTGGAGGCATGTTGCCTAAGGCGTGGGTTTTCTACGGCATTTTTCCATATTTGAATTGGATCTTTCCTAGCATCAGTGGCTTTAAAATGTCATCTACTGAGAGCTCAATCAATTCCATCCATAGTTCTTTAGGTGCCTTGGTGATATCAACTAGGTTGTTAATTTGAGTGTGATGTTTTGGTTCTCAAAGTCAGTGAACCTTTCACTGAATTCTCCAGTTAATAGGTCCATGGCAGGTGCGTATTCTTCAAATGATTTGCATATATTGTCCTGCTCATCAGTAGCCTTTGCTAACTGGGGAAAACATTCATCCAAAATTTCATCTTGAAGACGTGGTTTGAAAAAAGGTAGCTTTCTTCAAAATGGTTGGATTTTTTGCCACATGCCATATAAAGACTTAGTTTTACCTTGCAAAGAAACATTCCAGTCATTTTGATTTGACATGGCATCACACAGAAATGCTGCATTCCTATAGAAATATTCTTAGACTAATTCACATTGATGATTGTGTTACCCGTAAAATTGAAATATCTGTTCTTGCGGAGATAAAATTTTGGCTAACACCTGTCCCTGTGACAGCCAACACACTTAGAATGATACAGCAAATCCACACTGAATAACTCATCATTCAACTTTGGCCTGTTACAAAACTGATGAGGCTGTGTTGCATTTACGTGGATATAGAAAACAACACTTACAACTTGTTGCAAAGCCTCATTTGCAATAGTAGCTTTAGCAGACATTTTGCTGATGCAAGATACAATGAAAAAAGAACATTTGGATCTGTTAATAGATTTTTTTATCTGTACAATAAACACTTGATGTTTTCCTGTCATGGAAGGTGCACTGAGTGCCCAAAGTGAGTAACTCTTTGTACTAAAAAAAATCTGATATGACCCAAATGAAGTATAAAACCTGAGTGGAGTCAGTACTAGCAATTGATTCACCCAAAACAATTGAATAATGTATATTTTCCTTTTAAATTATTTCATGTTCTTCTGTTAAGTTGAAGGCTAATTTATGCTGCCGAACAGTTAAGGTTCTCCTGGAAAGAGGCAGTTGTTTGCACTTTGGAATGTTAGTGGGGTCTCAGCATCCTATAAACTTGAGAATGCATTCTTTGACAATTTCTACATCACTGAATGGCTTTTCTTCCCCCCCCCCCCAGTTTATAAGCTACTTTATAAGTTGTTTCAGTGGCATTATTTCCAGTTCTCACTGCTTGAAAGAATTGTTTGCTTTTCGTCTTCTTATTTCTGCAATACAACTTTTCATGCCTCTCCCTCTAATTTAAAATATGTGTGGTCCTTATGAGTGTCATAATCCTGATGAGCGTTGAATTTCTTTAATGTTGATATTGAAGGTATCACAAAGCAAGCAAATCACCTTATCTTTAGCAGAAACAAGATAATACTGTAGTTCCCAATCCTCATTAAAAAATGACTTCTTTCTTCAGCATTCTCTTGGTCTTTTTACATGATGGATTGTTAAGCAGACAGGATTAAAAATGTTGTTGAGCTGTGCAACTGTTCACAAATTCCACTTCAAACAGAGACAGTGAACCAGTGTCAAAAGCTGATAACAGGCTTGCGTACTCAACCCCCATAAACTCTCGCCAACCAGCCTCCTGCGGCAGGGGTGCCAGTCGGGGAAAGTTAGAACTAAATCACGAGTATACCAGCTACTAACTTAACCCTATGGCTTCCTAATGTTCTAATTATGCCAGTAAATATGGGAGGATTATTTCATTGGAACTTGTTTTATTCTTTGGTATTTTAAGTATGTTCATTTTTAAGGTAAAATAAAACTACAAAAGACAAAAATGTGTTAATAAAAATAAAAGGATTTGTTCTCTAACATTTGGATTCAGTCAAAAGGCCACACTTAAGGACCTAGAAAATCCACATGTAGCCTTAAGGCCACAGGTTCCCCATCCCTGTGTTACTACATGAATGAAACTTGAGGACATTACTGTAAGTGAAATAAGCCAATTACAAAAAAAAAAAAAAAACACTCTCTGATTGCACTTAAATAAGGTACTAGAGTATAGAGTAGTTCAACTCATAGGGATAGAAAGTAGAATGCTGGTGGCCAGGGGCTGGGAAAGAGGAGAATGGAGAGCTATTGTTTAGCTGAGTATAAGGTTTTAGTTCTGCAAGGTAGAAGAAATTCTGGAGGTAGATGATGGTAACAGTTCTACAACAGTGTGAATGTTCTTAATGCCACTGAACTGCACATTTAAAAATGGTTAAAATGGTAAATTTTGTGTTACATTTATCAAATAAAATCAAGCCTGACTGCCTTGAGCAGTAGAGCTCAAATCCTATAACAAGCTGTGGGCTGTTCTGTGCCCCCCCCCCAATTCCCGCAAGTCCTGATGGTAATAATCTTCTCTGCCTAGATGGTAGCATTCTGCTACCCTACCTGTAATGTTTCCTTAACTGTCCAAAGCAGAAAATACGCTGTCTCCTTGGGGACTCGATGGCTCTGTGTTCTCAGGGGTGTTACAGCATTTCCATGGTAAAATCTCTGAGAAGTTTACACTAATCTGTCTCCCCAGAGAGGGTGAATGCCTCAGCGTAGAGCAGTCTTTGCCTGGCACAGAAATGATGCTTCATAAACACTGAATTAATGAATAAATTTCAGCCTATACCATGCTGCAGGAATCACTATATTTCCAGTTTACTATTAATAGTTCCCCTTTCAAAGGAAGGAGTTAAAAGGTAGCTGCCTCAAGATAAATGAAGCAGGATTTTGAAATATGGGAGTGGTAGAGGAACTGAACAGGTTAGTAATCCAACATCTTTGACCATTCCCATTCAAAACTGGAGTACAGTCTAAGTTCTTTTGATACTGGAGCCATTTCCGATAACTTTCATCTTACAATACATATAAATTTTGATGGATTCATCCTTGACATAAAAGTAAAGTAATAGGTATGCAGTTGGGAGGTGTAACCTTTTCTTCTTCAGCCCATTAGTGTACACACATGTCAAACATCCTAAACATGATTATCCGTAGTGAAGTTCTTCTGACACTACACTAATTAAGGAGGGTTTGTTGAGCACCTATTATGTGTTCAATGTATTTGATCTCAAAGTGTTTATCATCTAAATGTCAGTCACTTTCAAAGGCATCTACAAAATATGATTAAAGTATGGGGGGCTTTTGATACTTCAGATGAACATTAACATGAATCTAGGCATGGAACTAAAGACACAAATTTAGCAGGGCAACAGAGAAAATAAAGCTAGGTTGCATTGGGATACCACCCGCTTAGATTACTTCAAGTTAACATTATCCTATAATGCCTTTTATATCCACACCCACTTCCCTCCTCCTCCGCTTGCCCTCCTTAAGCCGTGGCAATCAGCAATCTATTCTCCACTTCTGTAATTCTGTCATTTTTAAGAATCTTACATAAATGAAATCACATGGTGTGTAAGCTTTTAGGATACATAACTCTGTGCCTAATTTTCTGGAGAGTCTTTGAAGTTGTTGCATGTATCAATAGTTCATCAGTTTTTGTTGCTGAGGTAGCATCCCATGGTACAGATATACCCCCATTTGTTTAACCATTGACACCATTTACCCACTGAGGAACATCTAAGCTATTGCTAGTCTGGGGAGCCATCATGAATAAAGCTGCCCTCAACATTCCTGTACAAGTTTTTATGTGAGCATAGTCTTCATTTATCTGGAATAATGCCCAGGAGTGCAACTGCTGAGTCCTATGGTATTTGCGTGTTTAGTTTTTTCAAGAAATAGTTTAGTTTTCCAGACTAGCTATATCATTTTATATTATTATGGTAATGTATGAGTGATCTAGTTTCTTTGCATCATTGCCAGCAATGGAATTTGTCACTATTTTTTTACTTTAATCATTCTGATAGGTGTGTAGTGATAGCTCCTTGCAGTTTTAATTTGCATTTTCCTATTGACAAATGATGATGAACATTTTTTCATGTACTTATTTGATATCTTTGGATCCTTTTCCTTGAAATGTCTCATGCTTTTGCTCATTTTATAATTACATATTGTTTTGAGGTTTTTGGTTTTGGTTTTTTTTTGTTTTTTGGTTTTAGGGTTTTTTTACTGTTGCATTTTGAGAGTTCTTTCTACATTCTGAATACTAATTCTTTGGATATGTGGTTTGTAAAGATTTTCTACCAGTTCGTAACGTGTGTCTTTTCATCCTCTTGACAGTGTCTTTTATAGAACAGAAGTTTCCAATTTCAGTAAAGTCCAATTTATCAATTTTCCCTTTCCCAAATTCCGCTTTTGGTATCAAATCTAGGAATTCTTTCTCTAGCTCTAGATCCTTATTCTTCAGCATTGTGTAGTTTTCAGCATGTAAATCCTGTACATGTTTTGTTAGATCTATACCTGAGTATCCAAAGAGGAGAGGTTTTTTAGCAATTAAAAATGGCTTTGTATTTTCCATTTTGGTTTCCATACATTTCATTGTAAGTGTACATTGATAGAAATACAGTTGATTTTTTTCCTATGTGTATCTTACATCCTGCAGCTTTGCTGAACTAACTAGTTATAGGAGTTTTTGACAGATTCCTTAGGGTTTTGTATGTAGGCAATAGTGTCATTGGCAAATAGTACACTTTGACTTCTTCTCTTCTGATCTGTGTGACTTTATTTCCTTTACTTGACCTAACGAACTGCCTAGAACACCTACCATTATATTAAGGATGGTGAGAGCAGACACTTTTGCCTCATCTCTGGTCTTAAGGCAAAAAGCATTCAGTCTTTCATGACTACGTATAATGTTGCTGTAAGGTTTTTTGTAATGCTCTTTAGCAAAGAAGTTACCCTCCATTGCTGTTTTATCAAGAGTGTTTATCACAAATGATTGGCAAATGCTTTTTCTGCATAAATGGTATTATCATTCAGTTTTTCTTCTTTACCCTGCTAAGATGGTGAGTGATATTAATAGATTTTCAAATATTGAATCAAGTCGATATCCTTGTAATCAACCCTACTTGGCCTTGGTGTATAATTCTTCGTACATACTGAATTCTATCTGCTAATGTTTTATTAAGGACTTTTGTGTCTCCATTCTTGAGGGATATTGGTTTGCAGTTTTCTTTCTGTCAATGTGTTGTTTTGGTATTGATATCTTGGTAATACTAGCTTCATAAAAGGAATTGGAAAGTGTTTCCTTGTATTCTGTTTTTTGAAAGAGATTGTGTAGAATGGATTTTAACTCCTTTTTATTTATTTAGAGACTTGGTGGTGGTACCAGGGTCCCCAATTCTCCAAAGAAACCATCTGGACCTGGATATTTCTCTTTTGAGAGTTTTTAAATTACGAGTTCATTTCCCTAATAATTACAGGGCTATTCAAACTTTATTGATTGATTGAATTGTGGTAGTTTGAGTTTTTTGAGGAAGTGGGTCCATTTCATCAAACATGTCAAATACCGCAGTGCAGTGTTTCCTTATTGCGTTTTAGATGTCTGCAGAGTCTGTAGTAATGTACCCTGTTTTATTCCTGATATTGGTAATTCATATACTCTTTTGTTTTGCTGGATGCTTGTCAGCTTAACAATTTTTAAGATAGCTCCATTGTTGCTCTATTTCCAATTTTAATCCTTTATATTCTTAATTTTTGCTTGTTGTGGGTTTATTTTGCTCTGCTATTTGTAGGTTCTTGAGATGAGAAATTAGATGATTGATTTGAGACTTTTCTTCCTTTGCGATACATTTAGTGCTATAAATTTCCCTCTCAAAACAGCTTTAGCTGTGTCCTACAAAATTTTAATATATTGTATATTCATCATTCAGTTTAATATTTTGTATTTCTCTTAAAACTTCCTTTTTAACCCATGGATTATGTAGAAGTGGGGTGTTCAGTTTTTTAATAAGTTGGAGTATTTTCCTATCATTCTGAAATCAGTTTTATTTTGATTATTATACATTTTAGTTGGAGAACACACTATAATTTCAATTCTCTTAAGTTTATTGAGTTTTTAAATCCATGAGGTATGAACCATTTTGGTGTCTGTTCCATCAGCACCTGAAAATAATTTGAATTCTGTTGAGTGAAATACTATGTAAATATCTGCTACATCCTGATGGTTGTTAGTGTTGAGTTCTTTTGTTAATATATCCTTGCTAATTTTCTGCCTAGTTCTATCAATTGTTGAAAGAGGCATGTTAAATAAGCTGGGGAAAAGCCAATAAACTCTAGCACAGGCTTCTTGCATGCCTCCTTGGGAGAGATTGCTCTCAGAGTACCCATAGGTCAGATGCAGATGCAAGACACATAGTGCAGAGGACACAGTATGGCTTAGCATGATCCCGTGTAGCTAACTAGCAAGTAGGGAGAAAGAGGTGGTACAAATATTGCCAAATATAAGTGCATCCCCAAACCTGCATTGGAAATTTATGGCCAACAGACAGAGACCAGGATAGGAAAGAGAAGAATTAGTGGGAGAAAGAAGGTGTGAAAATACATGTGAAATTTTTCTGAATGTCTTTGAATTCAATTTTCTTCCATCCAAATGAAGGCTGACATTATAAAATAGCACTTTGAGGAGAAGGGAAGAAGGGGAGGAGAATCACGCTAAAAAGTAGCACATTCTAAGAGATAGGATGTGATCTTTAAAATTTTGAGCCCTCAAATTTAGAAGAAGTTTGAAGGAGTCAAGCTCTATTTTTCCAGAGCTAGCATATAATTTATTCTACATCTTTATAGTAGATAAACTAGTTTCCTGTAGCGTTTACCTTTGGTTTCTGTGTGTCACATAAGACAGCAGAGGAAAGAACATTAGCAAAAAGTAAAAATGAGAATGAATAAGCACAGAGCAATTTGGGAAAAATATCTAAGTCTTGAACTGGTCAAAACTGGAAAACCCCTAGGAGGTCTATGCTGTCTGAAAACAGAAAAATCATAAATTCATACACCTTGCAATAGGCAGCCAAATTGTGCATCCTGCCTCCAGCAGATAAGCCTTCACAGCCATACAGTGCTGTCTAGCAGGTAAAAGGAAAACCACTGACCCCACTGAGCAACTTGCCATACTACTCAAACATGAAAATACCAGATGGATCGAAAGTGACAGATCTAATGAGCAACTTCCAGAATCTGCATGAATCTAATTGCAGAAAATCCTTAGTGCAGCTGCTTCTATTTGCTTCCTCAAATCCTCAAGCCAAACAACCTAGATCAGAGAGTTTCAGCTCCTGAAATGCCCGAGCCATCTGAAACATACTGTCGGGTTTAGCAGAACCATGGCTCCAACTGGGAATCACTCAGGGAAGTTTCCCAATATTCCACAGGGAGGAACGTCAGGTAGGGATAGTGGTTGTGCTTGTGACTTCCTGCTTCTGTTTTCAATACTTCCCTTGCATGGATGCCTTAAAAGAAACAGATACTTATTTGCAAGGAATGAAGTAATAATGATAAAAGGTCTTGAACCCTAAGGTGGTGATATGGGTTGGGTAAAGCTGAAACATACTTGCGCTGAGAAACGTGTAGTTGCTGTGAATTAAATGCAACCTGGGATTGGAGGCTGTGTTGAACTTCACTGCCCACCCTGTTGCCTGCATGTTTAATTCTCCTGCAGGTACTGAGAGAATCAGGAGGTGATGGTTGTAAGATGGGAAGGACTGGATATCCCTCTGTCATCTTTGAGTAAACTTCCCTAGTTCCATGATGCCTGCTGTGACATTTGCTATAGACTGAATGTTTACATTCCCCACAAAATCATATGTTGAATTCCTAACCACCTAAAATTATGGTATTGGGAAATTCGGCCTTTGGGTAGTGATTAGGTCGTGAGTGTGGAGCCTTTATAAATGAGATTAGCATCTTTATAAAAGAAACCACTTGAGAGCTCATTTGCCCCTCTACTAAGGGAGATAGTAGTGAGAAGAGAGCTGTGATGAACCAGAAATGTGACCCTCACCAGATACCAAGTCTACCAGCATCTTAATCTTGGATTTCTCAGCCTCCAGAACTGCAGTGTACAAATTTCTGTTGCTTGTAAGCCACCTGGTCTGTGGTATTTTTGTTACAGCAGCCCACGTGTGGACCAAGACCACATTAAAATACAGAGTAACTCCCAGCCTGCCCCAGGAAGAAAACCTTCACTGTAGAACAGGCATCCTCAAACTATGGCCCGAGGGCCACATGTGGCCCACCAAGTGTTTTTGCCCCCGCTGCCTGTCCTGCTTAGCAGCCGACTAGTCCCGGGCCCACAGTGCGCATGTGTGGAATGTGCGCCCCATTCTCCAACGGCCCTCCAACGCTCTGAGGGACAGTGAACTGGCCCCCTGTTTAAAAAGTGTGAGGACCCCTGCTCTAGAAAATAATCTGAGACTCCTCTTCTGTTCTGTGTCAGAGGCACTTTGAGAGTAGCCACACGCCCTGCAAGGCCACAACTTCAGCATTGGTGCCATCTCAGAAAACTGGAAAAGTGACTGCTGTAGTCCCATTGCAGAAAACCTCTGTGACATCTTGAGAACAAATTTGTAGAGTGTTTAAAGAATTGGGTGGTGTTTCCTGTGTCTCCATCATCAGGCACAACTGTGAGTTAGGGGTGGGGGGATGCCTGTGACCCTACATTGATCTTGTCGGTGACCTTGGTTGGTGCTCTTCCTACGAGCAAGGCCTCGAATCTGCGAAGGCATTTCTGCACTTGGAAGAGGAATCCTGGCTTCTCTGTTCTTGACTGTGCATTGCATTGCTCCTCTTACCCAGGAAAGGAAATTATACTTCACCCAAACCATAATGGGCTTTAATATTGAGTTGTTAGATTTTTCTTGGCGGAGGCTTCATGTTAGTGACAATCACTTTGGATGAGCATTTTACATTGATACTCAGTTCCTATTCAGAAACCTGTAAGTGCTGTTATCCTGCATGAAAATTCGATATTTTCACTAATGAAAAGTCATCCTTTAATACTTGATTCAGAATGCCAGTGGCTTCTAGCCTCCTGCACAACCAGCTGCCTAGTTAAAAGAAGCTTTGGGCGAGACTTTCTATAGGTTGTGCTGTTTTATATGGTCATGGTTAGTAATCCAAAGCCCAGAAGGCATGGGGATGAGAGGACAGATGGCATCAGATAGCCATAACGGTTTGCATTTTATTTTCTCATTGCTTCCTCTATGTAATGTTTCATCGATGTATTCATTCATTCATCAAATACTTGGATTGATCACGTGCCAGACCGTGTGCTTGTCACTAAGGTTATGGCAGTAAGCAGAAAGGGTAAAGCCTCTGCTCTCCTGGAGCTTCTATTCTAATGGCAGGAACGACAACAGACCCCTTAGTCATGAGTTGTCAGGGAGTGACAAGTGTCTTAGGGAAAATACTGCAGTCAGGGTGTGGGAGTGCTGGGCAGTGTGGAATGACCATTGAAGGCGATGTCCACAGAGGTGGTGTCTGAGCAGAGGTCTGAATTGGGAAGGGAGGGAGCCCTGCAAACATCTGGGGTGACAGCCTTCTAGACAGAACAGCACATGCAAAAGTTTTGATGGGAGAATGAGCGATGGGTGTTCCCAGAATACAAAGGCCAACGGCACTAAAGGGAGATGGATAAGAGAAAGAAAAGCTCAGAGAGGCAGGACATGGGGGACCTTGAGCCCTGCCAGGGAGTCCCCTTAGGTTCTGCAGGAGGTGGAAACAATGCCAGGGTTTTGAGCCAGAGAGTAATATGATCTGTTATTCTGGGGACGGGGTGGGGTGGGGAGAGAGAATATATATGTGTATGTGTGTCTGTATATGTTACTCTGACTGCTGTTTGGAAAATAAACGCTAAAGGACAAAGAGTGGAAACAAGAGCGGAGACTATGATGATTAGGTAAATAAACTCAGTACTTGAAACGCTTGGAGCTATTGTCTGGGAGGCAGTGTATGTAGTTTGTACCATCGCAGATTCCACTGCTGACCTCCAAGCTTGCATGCTGCTTCCTCCGTGAAATCCTAGAGAGGTTATTTCAGCCCATCCATGCCTCAGTTTCCTCAGCTGTAAAACGCAGGTGATAATATCAGCTAGTTCAAGAGTAGTTGTAAGAATCGGATAAGTAAACACACAGCACCCACTTGCAACAGGTGACACCGCAGTGAGAATGAGTACAAAGGTTCGTTGTTACTGTTTTCTTTATTGAGGCCCATGATTTGTACTCACAGTTCCCCTTTTCAAGCAGATTAAAAGATTTTGAAATGCAAGAACCATATCTTCTTCCTACTAAAGAGCCAGCGTAAGATTGCAAATGTCAGACCTTCCATAGATACCTGTTGAGTGATTGTAAAGCCACAACACAGGGATATCAAAATCGGTATATTCCAGAAAGACTATGGCAATCTGGCAAAGTACCCTTACTTTTCTTGTTTCTGCATTTTCATCAACCAACCAGCTCCCTGCTCCAGGGTATAAATGAAACCAGCAATTGAAGAATTTCTTGTGATCAAACAGCAAGCTACCTCCTTACTCTCTGTCCTATGGTAGGAACTCAGTTAGACATTTGTGCTGCTGTTGACAACATCTGCAGTGCCAGGATTTGGAATGCATTTGCCACGTGTCAGTAGAACCATATCATGGCAGTAGAGAAGAATGGCTTCTCTTCTGTCTGTGCACATTTAACATAAGATCTTGGCCCTTCTGAAAAGCCCAGTCTGGACACTTCTGCTATTTCGGCGTTTCCTCCCCTCCTCTTGCACTACAGTCATCTCTTCAGTTGCTCGTTTGACTTTCCTTCAGCACCAGAAGATTGAAAGATTAGCAATTAGTCTCGCTTGGATGGTCGAATCAGCACTCTGGCCTTCATCCCAGGCTTAAAAGAAATACTCTTGTGATGGTTTTAGCTTTTGCAAGAAGCTGCCTGTTGCCTCAGGTCGAGAGTCCTGCAGTTCGATGATTCCTCTAACACCAGAAAAAGAGTGTGACAGGTAGTGGTTTGCTGAAGATGCAGAAAGCCAATCGGGCCACCCTGTTTCCTTTACTGTTCGGAGTTACATGCAGTGGAAATAATCAGTGTTGTTAAAGGATTCCAGTTAAGCATTAATAATGGGCCGAATTCTGTGTACGTTAGTTCACGAGACACTGGGGATACTTGTCCCTGTTGTATCTTTTTTCGTTGTTATGTTTCACTTTTTTCATTGTTAGGAATGTGCTGTGACATACTTAAGAAATCATATCACTGTATCAAACCTAGTAGTCAAAGGGTGACAGATGTCACAACCAGATGATCATCACATCCTGTCCTGCCAGACCCGACTTGTTGAAAGAGCAGCACTTCCTTTATCCTGATGAGATCAGCACACGAGGACCAGAAGATTTTCTTCTTTTACTTTCTATTTCAAAACTCTTTTAAAAGGAAAATGAAGTCTGTCAATCTATAGGAGCCACTACTTCTGTCCAATTAAGAAATCCTCCTCCTCCTGAGGTATAAATACAGGGGAAAAAAAAAAAACATAACCACCAAAAATAAGTGACCGGGACATCTCTCATTTTATCATAGGACTACGAAAGTTTTTTCTTCAGCAGAGCTGCCTACACACAGTAGAAAGTTGAAATTACAGTAAAATAGCCAAGATGATAGTATCACTTAATCCGAAAGCTGTCTCCTAAAGCATTGACTTTCTTTAAAGCCTTTTAATTTTAAAAATACATACTCTCAGATTTCACTTGGCTACTAGAGCCCATCACATTCTGCATTGGATCCAAAGAAGGGACAGAAGTAATGCAGGTAAACAAAGCCTAGATCCTGTCCCAGTCAAGGCCATCCCTTCTCTTGCCTGCTGTTCTCCCACTTGCCATCGCTCAAACACCCATGATGGGTGGCTGGCAGGTTTATTCACATTCTTTGCCAAGCGCAGGGAACTGCTGAGGGCTTTCTAAGATGTTACACCTGGATCCTTGGGGAATGTATGCAAATATGAATTCTTGACTTCTCATATTCCAGAATGAGCGATAGTATGACTCAGTTGATAATAATGTAAATGCAGTAGTTTGCAGAGAGAATTGGCCCTAGACTGTAGTTGTTGGTCCCAACCGATCCATGCATAGAAGTTGTTTTCAGTGGGCTTTGCGAGTACATAACTGACCTACTAGTGGACCACAGGATCATATATATACTCTTTTGGATATGAGTTAGTTGCTGAGAAGCATCTGTGGGCTCTGCATAATTGAGGTGAGGTAGAAAAAAAAAATAGAAGACACTGTCCCAGCTCACTGGGAACTTACTGAAAGAACCTTAACACATGAAGCCACAAGCACAAGGCAGAATGGGATGAAGTGCTGGAAACTTCCTGGCCAGGGAAGCTTGCCCAGGGAGTGCTATGAGCCCTGGGCAGGGGAGAGGTGGTGAATTCAGCCCATGGTCAGGAGAGTGATTTTGTTAGAGAAGCTAGTGTACTTGGGAATAGTCAGGGGTTGGGAGCACATTGACAACAGAGATGCTTTCTGGAGGCTTCCTCTGAAGAAGAAAAAACATCTAGAGACGGTTAAACCCACAAGTTTAAACAGAGGATGAATGACTCCAAGAGCATGAGTGCTAATTCCTGAAACCGCTGTTGTATCACCATGTGGCATGATTTCAAATGGCTGCTCCCAAACCAATCTTACCCTACATTTCCTCGTCAGCAAATCCGGGGTAACCTCTGGATGCCTTGCAAAGCACAGCTAATTAGCGTCTATGACAAGCAAGGCGTTACATAACAGGTTATGCAAATGTGTAACAGGGAGGACCCAAATGCCTTGCCTGTGGCATTTGGACTTGGAAGGAGATCTGAAAATAGAAAAAATGAAAAATACATAATAAAAACCCGCCAAGTATGGTGAGAGCTACTAAAGACAGGATACTGAGCAGGTGCTACACCCTTGGAAATACCTGTAGGAACACAGAACTCTACGGTGGCATCTGATCACATTTTATAGACATGGTGCCACGTTCTCACAATGGATCCTACGTTTGTAATGAAGCTGGCGTACACTAGCCGTGTCAGCTCATGAAATCACACAATTCTGATTCGTACTAAGACGAGTCACATTCATACAATGACATCTTCCCGCATTCTCCATTGGCCTCCTGTCATCACCTGTCGTCTTGATTGCCTTGACTAGCGGCCATGCATTTGAGCCGAAATCTCTTCCACTCTACAGTTTTCAAACACTCATGCCTAGTAGTTGAACATTTATATTTAACAATTAGGCAAAAAGGAGCTAGATTCCCTCTGTTGGAAGAGAAATCAAGTGATCTTGAGGGAGCAGAAAGGATCATTTGAATTCAAAGACTCCTTTTTATTAATAGCTTAGGCGTCCCAGTGTGTCTCCCTAATACTCTGTCGTTATCACCCGTTAACTTCACTGGAAACAAAGGAGAAAAATACAGCACCGAGAGGATTGTGACTCCAGAAGGTCACCAGGCTCGAAAAACTAACTTGGAAAGATCTAAAGTCAGAAATAAGAGACTTGTGTCTCCTGTTTTTTGCCACTCAGCAGCCGTGTGAGCTTTATCTGTCACTAAACCAGGTGCTTCTGCAAAGTTGGAGGTATTAATATTTCATGTATTCTAACATGGACTCTTTTTTTTTTTTCTCATTGAGTGCCTCTAAAATGGGGAAAACATCCTAACACTGGATGGTGTAGTTTAATTGACCATATGCTTTTTTTCTTGGTTAGACATAAGTGAAATAATGGTGTGTTTAAAATCCACCGATCTTAGTTTCGATGGGAGATGTTGTAATGACCAGGTCTGATGAGAATGTCAGTGTGCTACTAACCTGGAAAAGACATGGAAGTGGATTATTAGACTGGCAAAGTCACTTCAACCTAGGAAACTGATTCTATGACTTGAATTTGTTAGACAAAAAGTTACCTTTAAAAAAAAAAAAAAAAAAACTTAGGATTTGGTCTTGTCCTAACTTTTGGAATGCATGACTATTAAATCTGACAATCTTAAACTACCCAGCCAGGAGCAGGGAAGAGGCATGGCTTGGTCAGAGCAAACAAAACAACCAGAAGTTTCGTGGAATGTACCTGAGAAGTCTATTATTTAAATCTGAATGCCACATTAGCTTGTCAACTTGATATTTTTGACAAGTGCATGCAAGGATTTTTGACACTGAGGAAGTTTCCAATATACTTTATAAAAAAAAAAATGTAAAATACATAACTGTGTGGCTAAATTGCTACTGTTTATTTTAAGAAATAAAACATTCATCATCTGAAAATCCTGCACTTCTGTACACTGATTGCTGTGTGGTAAGGGTTGAGGGTAGCAGGAAATTATAGTCAATTCGGCAGCACAGATAAACTGCAGCTGCTTTTAGTTCTGTTTCTGCAACATCCATGGTGGAATTGGGAATGCACTGAGAGCTGGCTTTGCTCATTTGACTGGCAAAGGAATCGCTGGCTTAATTACCCTCGGGGGTCCTGTGTAAATTATGTCCATAGATCTGAAGAGAGAAGATGTCAGAAAATAATCAGCATCGTTAAAAAAAATGCAAAAATCACCTTAGCATAGTTTGTGTTCTCTGTCCCCAGTAAGTCCCCTCCACCTGGCATCTTCATCTCCCCCTCTATCCCCCTAGTGTGGCATTTTGAGAGAACCCCAGGTTCTCACACATCACCCCCACTCATTACTGAACGTGGAAGCTACTGGCAGAGAGGCCTAGAAACAGCCGTAGGTGAATTCATTAATTATTTTTCCCAGGAAACAAGGGCCAGTAACATAATGATATCTAACATTTACGGAGACTTTACCCCATGCCATTTATCTCCTTTAGGCCCCTCACAGGTGCTGTAATCGTAGCTTTATTTAGGAGCATTCTGAATTCATGGAACTACGGCTTGCAAAGGGTTGGGCTTCAATAAGGAGGCTTCCAGGCTGGGTGAGGACTGGCCCAGGTGCCATGTAGACCCACCAGGCTCTTTGACCCTGGAGCACAGACTTGTAAAGCGTCTGCTGGTGTTTGCCTTGCTGGTATGAGAGTTCTGGGCGTAGAAGCCAGGAAGGAAAAACATAGTAAGAAAAACTGGGAGGTTGTCAACCCTTCACCACCCTGACCCTTGGTCAGCTCAGCTAGTATAATAAGAAATAGGATGTTTCTACCTGTCTCTCTCTCTCCTGGACTGCAGGATGATGCTCAGAGCCCGTATTGTACATTTGAACCCTGGATCCCTTAGTCAAGTGCATCAAAGACATGGGCCCCGGCTAGCGGCCATTTTTAGGAAGCAGTTTCCATTGGCAGCGTGCAAAAGGTGGGCGGAAGACAGGAATCGGGGTGTGGTCTCACTAGGTGCGGAAATGCCTGCCACACTCTGCAAAAGAACACAGAAGCTTTTCCAAAAGACATCCCACTGTCGCAATGACGTGGGGGCGGGAGGGGGGGGAGGTTTGCTCTTTGCAAGGAGCTGGCAATCCTGCTGGGGAATTGTGTGGTTAATGTGCTAGAAAAATCTTTTATAAAATGGAACTTCCTTTTCCGGTTTTGCAGCCTCCCACCCCCGGGGGTTTGCCAGTTTCTCGTTCGAGTGCAGTGGCCTCCCTGGCACTGCTGGGTTTCGTTTCCATTGAAAAGGTGACAAACCGTGTCATTACTGCCCACCATCTCCTGAAAACTCAGCAAGCAGTCAGGACGCCTCCGTCAGGTTTAACATGTCCCTTCGTGTCACCGAGAGACCGGGCAGCTTCTACAGTCCACTGTCAAGTGATGCTTCCTCTTGGCACAGCTTTTAAGTCTTTCTCTCTAATCTAATTGCAACTGTTGTGAACAGTTGTGAGAGTGATTCTTTTCCTCGGCCCAGGACTATTCCTAAACAGTGGCCCTATGAGACATACTAGGTTTCCTCCAATCCCAGCTCCATGGAGTTGTATGTTGGCATTCTGTGTGTGTAAAACTGAGACAGATAAAAAGAATCTACAGTTGATGACAGGAGATTGTATTTAGTCTTCCTGGTCTGCTGCTGTGTGACATTGAACAAGTTACTTAACATGTCTGGGCTC
Source organism: Mirza zaza (assembly GCA_008750895.1). NCBI lineage: Eukaryota > Metazoa > Chordata > Mammalia > Primates > Cheirogaleidae > Mirza > Mirza zaza. The sequence continues at coordinate 38,072 of VSMD01085370.1, forward strand.
CAGGGCTCCTCAGGGACAGTGGGATGGGCTCCTTTGGTATCATGATTCTATAATTTCAAACTCTACAGGGGTAGGAATTCGCCCTTGCCATCTTGACCTGCAAAGTATGAACTGACACATAATAAAATTCTTAATGTAATGCTAAGTTCTCGTGCACAGAATATGAAAGATGCTGATGATCTCAGCTAATATCAGCACCTATTTTTTTATGGTAGATATCAGAGTAGGTACAGCATACCACAAAACAGTAAGAAAAAAATGGCCTCCGTGTTCCAAACAGAAGGGGCCTCTTGTAAGGACCGTCCTATTGGTGACTAAACCTCCTGAGACAGTCAATGTCTCCACGTGGTTGGGGTAGGGCGTTGCTGGGAGCTTAGGTGGGCCCAGGAGAGATTTCCATGTGGATGAAAATTAGTCAGCAGTCAAGTCCAAAAAGAGTCAGGAAGGGAAAGAATAAGAGTCAGGTTTTTTTTTTTTGAGACAGAGTCTCACTCTGTTTCCCTGGCTAGAGTGAGTGCCGTGGCGTCAGCCTAGCTCACAGCAACCTCAAACTCCTGGGCTCAAGCAATCCTCCTGCCTCAGCCTCCCGAGTAGCTGGGACTAAAGGCATGTGCCACCATGCCCGGCTAACTTTTTCTATATATACTAGTTGGCCAATTAATTTCTTTCTATTTATAGTAGAGACGGGGTCTCATTCTTGCTCAGGCTGGTCTCGAACTCCTGACCTCAAGCGATCCTCCCGCCTCGGCCTCCCAGAGTGCTAGGATTACAGGCATGAGCCACCGCACCCGGCCAAGAGTCAGGTTTTAGGAGAAATAAACACAATATTACTGAATCAAGAAAAAAAAAAACATAATGTAGGGTGATAGGAGACTCAATATGAATACCAATCCCAGAGCAGCCTGGCATGGATGTGGGGGTACGTGGGCCAATCAGCAAGCTATGAAAATAATTTAGGAAAATGGGATTTGCTCAAGTATCAGAGTAAGAGTTGGGCAGGATATTTGGGGACAAGTTCTACACATTCTTGGAGCAAAGCCTAAGCTGATCTCTAAAAACAGATGTTTTTCAAAGGGTCAGGCTCATGGAGTCCTTTATGATAGGGACATATAAGTACTTTGAATAAATCTTTCATGCAAATGAATGTAACTTAATAGTAGGCTAAATCAAAAAGTGAATTCAGAGAGTCATCAATTTAGAATTTTTTAAAAAATGAAGTGACCCACGACATTACTTTGGATAGTTTCCACTGTGGTATGCAGACGCGTCTGTATAACTAACATTTAGGATAACATCACAGGAGCTTCGCAACTTTCCAAGTCAACAGCTCCCTTGACTTCCTAGTGGTAGAAAAAGAAAAGAAAAATAGTCCTGACAGATGTATCCCATGAAAGCCAAATGCTGAAAATTAAAGAATGCCTGCAATGTTCCTGTCAGGTTGCATTCTCCTCAAGAAAGCCTTCTTAGAGATAAACAATTTCAAGTGGTTTGCATTTATAAAAAAGGAAGAAAAAAAAAACACCTCCCAGATGCTGAGCTGGGCTGGACCAACAGGGCTGGTCACAGGTTCAAAGACGAATGAGAACGGCGAGTTGGACCCAGTGAAAGTTGTTTTCACTTGTGTTTACTATGAAACCAGCCAACACTGAGTTCGAGAGGCACACATGGGACATGGGCGAGCGAGTGAAGCTCTCTGTCTCCTACTTATCCAAAATGAGATAGAGGCAGTCTCACAGTCCAGGAGCAGTAGGGTGTCCTTCTGTGCAGGTGAACCCAGAACTTCTGGCAAGTGACTTCGTGTAACAGAGTTCAGCAGGGGAGGCTCTTACTATCAGCCAAAGAAACCTGCCCCGTGTTACTGACTTCAGTGTTCCATTTTGTTCTTCATACCTGGGTCTACTTTTTTTTTTTTTTGGAGACAGAGTGTCGCTTTGTTGCCCAGGCTAGAGTGAGTGCCGTGGCGTCAGCCTAATTTACAGCAACCTCAAACTCCTGGGCTCAAGCAGTCCATCTGCCTCAGCCTCCCAAGTAGCTGGGACTACAGGCATGCGCCACCATGCCCGGCTAATTTTTTCTGTATATATTAGTTGGCCAATTAATTTCTTTCTATTTATAGTAGAGACGGGGTCTTGCTCTTGTTGAGGCTGGTTTCGAACTTCTGACCTTGAGTGATCCTTCCGCCTCGGCCTCCCAGAGTGTTAGGATTACAGGCGTGAGCCACCGTGCCCGGCCTACCTGGGTCTACTTAAATCAGTGCACGAGGCTAGGCAGTGGACTACCACGGAAGAATGAAACCTGCTTCTCATTTTTAAAATGACCATGACATTAGACTGTCCCCAGGAAACGTCATAGGCATTTATTTGAGGACTGATGGAGAACCCTGAAATTTTGATAATTTCTTAAGAGAGCAAAAAAAGGACAAGAAGAGCTGGTAAGGAAGACCAGCTCTTCTTTCATACTTGACCTTTGTCCAATGTTCACTGATGTTAACTAGTGGATACTACTGCATACCTGAGAATATCTAGACCGTGACCCACCACCATGGCAAGCTGTCCCGCCCGCCAAGTGGCGGGAATTAGACTTTCCAGAAAATTCTGGGATGTTTTAAATTTTGTGCTAAGCACCAGATACCAGAAGAGCCGAATGTTCCTATTGTCCCACTGCTTAAGAGCATGTCCCCAAGCTGTCACCCAGCCAGTGATGCTATGGAGAGCAAAACCCACGCTGAGCTTGGAGCTGCCAGAATGCAATGACATGAGAATGGAAATGAGGACATGCCCCTGAGGGCAAGGAGACGAGAACAGGGCACATATAATATGAGAACAGCAGCCAGAAAGCCAGAGCACGATCTGAGACGCGACTAGCTGGAGAAACAAAGGGCAGCTGGACGATATTTCACAAATACATTAGGAACAAGACAAAGGAGAATGTAGACCCGCCAATTAGTAGGGATAGAAAACAAACAGCAGATGCATCAGAAGGCTTGAGCTTTTAATACCTATTATGCTCCAGGCTTTGCAAAAACGGTGAGCTATCATCAGAAGCTGAATATAAACCGAAGTAATGAGCACGTGGAGGGGGGAAAAAAAGGGAAGTTTAAATGGAAACCAAACAGATTAGTAACTACTTAGTCAAGCTGGATGACTTTGAATCAGGAGCTGACAAGAGTCCCAGTGCTATGGTAACGAAACTAGCTTATGCGATTCGAGTCCCTGTTAAAATTTGTGTTACATTAAAAGAGCAGGAGGATTTCAGGTGGCTGAGTTTGAGGCAACTGCAGGGTCAGCATTGAGAAGGAGAGGAAAAGGAGGTGGCTGGAAACAAGAGTATTGACCACAGGTGTTGAGCACAGGTGAGCCCTGCTACGTGACAGCCAAGGTGAGTCGATGACAGTCATCCACTGCAGACCAAAAGCAGAGGTACAGAAGACTCGATGAGCAAGGGCCCCACAGGTGGGCAAGAGCTTGCGATGAGGTTCTAGAAGTGCCATGTTCCAAACAAGAGACACTGTGTCTTGATAAAAATCTCAGGCACTTGACCAAAGAAGGAAAAATCGGGAGTCTAGGGTGGCCTGGGAAACTGAGGCACAGTGCTGGGAAGCTGGGTCATGGTTCTGTGCCTTCAGTTTTCAGATTGATGATATAGTGATACTATTGGAGGTTAATAATAACCTGAAATAGTTTTCAACCCTACTCTGTGACATGTGCTATGCTAGGTACTTCATATGCATTCTTCGTTTTAATTTTCTCAGTAAGATAAGTACTATTATCTATGTTTTATAAGCTGTGTGCTCACAGACTGAACTTCTTAGCTTTCTGATGACTTCTTGGGTTCTTCTGGCCACCTTTAATTGTTGCTGTTTAATAAACTTGGTTCTGTCATCCTTTGCCTGGGTGACCTCATATACAGCAGATACTGAGAGCTTCTAAAGCAGCCCTTAGGCCCAAACGTGTGTCGCCACTGCCTCTAGGACATCCCCACATGAATGACTAAAAGGCATCCCAAATGCTGCATGTCTGCTCTGAGCTCATCAGCCACCAACCCCACCCTCCACCACTGCCAACTCTTTTTCACTTGACACATGTCGAATAAACAAATGAATAAATGATCCTCAGTAAGTTCTACAGAAGGAATGTCATGTAGACGGTAAGTCTCATCATACAGAAAGAAATGCTTAAGATGGGTGCATCCTTTCTAAGTAGAGTTGGTCCTTCTGCTCTTCCAGAAGTGAAAGACGAGACAAGTGCTCCAGAGCTAGACTTCCGGTCATCTGAGCAGAGAAGCAAGACCTAGCCTTGGACCCAAGAAGACTGCATGAAATTGACCACAGTTGTTTATAAGTCATCTGTAGAACTTTATTAACCATCCAAGCAAAATGTTATGGTTTCATTACAAGCGAAAAAGACATCCAGATGTGTTTCTCTGCATACACATGTGCATATAAGGAAAACAAGTGGGTTTATGTTCGCAGAACATCTTCCGCCCCTGTGGTACTCAAAAGATGTACCCTGTTTGAAGCTGTGAATCTGACCTGCTCTTAATTAACCAGGCTACATGTCAACACATGATGTTGCTTTTAAAAAATAATATGCATCATGGAATGTGTTCTGCCATTCCAAATGACTGCAGTACTTGAGTTCTTCCGAATGATGCTTGTGTGTCTGTTAGAGGTCCTTCACTTCTCATATGGCCAGAACCCCAGAGAATACTCTGGCTGACATCCAAGGAGTCTCTAATAGTGATTGAGAGAACCATTCATTGCTTCTAATGAGTGACAATAGTTCTTTGCAGGGAGAGGAGTACCATTGCTGACATAGGTGTTCTCCTCTGGGACTTCGGACAGGGCCAGGCTTATCGGAGGGGTTCCCTAGAGAGAGTGCTAAGAAGTGGACACTCCTCTCCCTTGTCCCTGTCATCCTCACTCAAGAGAAGCTTTCTTGTCAGAGAAGGTAGCAGGTTGACTCACATTTACACAGAGCTTTTTCCCTTGGTTTTAAAAGGGCCTTTCCGTACATCATCTCACTCAGTTCTCAGGGAAGTGGAACGACTTACACGAGAGCACACAGTAACTGAACGCTCTCCCATTTGAGCCCAGGCCTTCAGGGGTCTAGCTTGTTCGTGCAACATGCCGAACCAAACCAGCTCGCGGAATTCGATTGCAATTCACAGATGCCTGAATTTCCACCATGTGAGCTGTGTTATCCCTGTGTTTTGTGTAATCCTAACAAAGCAAATGCAGCAGGATGGAATAAGTAAATTCTCTCAGCTTTCTGGGAGTGGATAAAGACGGGAAGAACAAAAGGCACGGGTTGCCTGGAGGACAGAAAGAAGGTGAAGGTGCTGAAGGCTTAGAAAGGTGATTCTGGGGCAGCAGCAGACACTTGGCCTTCCTCAGTACCACTCTGGCAGCTCGTGGACAGTGACATTTAATTTTTATTGTGGAAGTCTTCCCACAAATCAAACAGTATCTGCATAACAAAAGGGAAGTCAAAGCTTAGAGAAGTGACTGTTGGACCTAAGATACTATTAATATGCTAATCTACTCCCCATAAATGAGCTGGCAACTTTAGGGGTGAAGAGTCCCACCGCATGTCCCCACCCCGTTTAGCAGTCTGTCTGCAACGCAGTTACGGCTCCGTTGAAGCCCATCCCAACCTTGTGACAATCCCTCCCCTTGTGTTTGTTGAGTGGTGACAGTTACTTGGGCACTCACACTCCTGGAAAGAGTTAATGTGCGCAGCAATATTTGTCTAAGATCCTTTCTCAACCAATGGTTTACTCGTGACTGATTGGCACAGAAGGGATTTAAAGAAAAAAGTGTATTTTGATCTTAAAAGGAGCATTATTTTGCCCTCAAAAAAAACCTTTATCATTACTATGATTAGTTTCATTTTGACACGAGTCTTTACCCAGCACAGCCAAGAATGGTAATTGAATGAATGATTGATTTGTATTTTAGCTAATAAAAAGCATCTTTTATTATATTATTTTCCCAAATGACCCATAATTGAATTTTTGTGGAGAATGTCCTATCAGCCTGAAAGGGATAGAAGTAAGGTAGATGGACAGTAGCACTTCCTTGTTTATGACTTAAATTTGTATGCTCATTAATGATGACGTGAGTTAAGGTTATAGCAACTGTGGTCCGTACCACTTTCCTAGGCAGAGTCTAGCACTGCAGAGGTGTTATGTATTTCTGCTCTGTAACATTCAGAAGTGCCTAAACAGAGGATGTGGCATGTTCTTTCTGGCGGGTGGAGATTTATTCTTTTCATACCACAGCTTGTCTCATAAAGTATTAAGCAGCCATCTTGCTTTGCATCACACAGCAACAGTTCTTAAAGATTGGGAGACTATCTGCTAGCCACATTCTGGGGACCGCTTATTTTTAGGGACACGTCTTCCAACCACCTTCACATCTGCTCCTCGGTGGATGGCTACGGAAAACGAGATCCACCCCTGCCACAGTGAGAACACTAAAGGATTCCCATAGAAGGACGACAGAGATGTGCTATCTCAGGACACAGATCGCTGGCTCTGAACAGAGGCTGAGGCGGTGCCAGTGTCCCCGAGCCATGGCTTAGCTAGCGTGTGAGAATCATTCTCTGTTCTCAAGAGAATGCCCATGTCTTGTAGAAGTAGAATGCTTTCTAGAGCTGCTCGGATGCTTAGATGGGAGATGAGAGGGACGTTTAGTGCCTTTCTGGACTCTCCACCTTCGTCCTAACCCTAAGCCCTCCCCCCCATACACACACAAAACCCAGAAGGCCTCTTTCTTTGGGTGTCTGGGAGCCCCCGTAGCTCTCCAGATTGAGATACGGGGAGGGAATCATTCTCAGTTACTACACAACTGTCACTTGCTGATACCTGGTTACCTACAAAGCTGTTTGGAAACACTGAGCGCTGAGACAGGTCTATTGAAAGAGGAAAGGTTTCTGAAGCGGCCAATGCAAGCATGCTATTCACTAATGCTTACTAAAAACTATTTTTAGTGTGGAATTGGTACTGTTCTTTTATTTTAGATGCAGAATGGAATGATCTTTTTAATGTTGTGTCTTCAAATTACATAGGAGTAAACCAGAGGGTGGACCTACACCTGCAGCTGGTGACTGTTCCCAGTATTTATAATGCAAAATAGCTAATTAAAAGGATGGCCAAGTGGTGGTTTTCTGCTGATATTAGCACCGAAAATCATGGGTATGTCCCCGTGTGCTTTTGTCATGTTACAGTATCAGCAAGCTGAAAACCAGGGCTTAGTGTCAACACCAGATCTTTCGAAAATTAGCCACATCATCTAAAGCGATATGTTTGAATTGGCTTTCACTTATGGTCATACATCATGTGGGTCGGTCAAGTGGGCCCCAGTGATCACGTACATCAGAATCAACTTTGCACATTTCTTAAGAGACTGATTGCTTGGATGTCGCTCTGGATCTACTGGTGTAGGTTCCAGGAATCTGCATTTTAACAGTGTTTCCCTTTTTCCCCCAGCTCATTTTATACAAAATTTAAGAATCATTCTCTAAAACAGAATAACTTGACCCAAGATATAATAGTATCTTTATGATGATCAAATCAGCAATTATTAAATCATTGATAGGACAAACAGTTCTAGCAAAGTGAAGTGATACTCACCAGACTTGGCTATCTCTGCCACATGCTCCAGACCCTGACCTCACGTCCCATCTCAAATCACTCTTTCTGGACTCAAGCATCCTGAGTCACTCCTGCAACCGTACCCCCTAAGCTAGCTCTGCCCAGGCCATGGGGTATTAGGCAAGACAGGTGCTTGACTTAGTGTTGAGATGTCCTTACCTGTAAATTCTGCAGGACTTAGGAGGCTGGTGATGAAGCCCCCAAGTTCAAGTTCTTTTCTCACCTCTATTTATAAATTTTGAGTAAGAATTAATCACCTCTACTTGAGTTTCCTTTTAGACACAGTTTCACTGGAAAGTCATCCCTTCTAGAAAGAAAACCGGGTATCAACCCTGTTGATCATTAATACTCTTTGGTCCCATGGCCAGTTGGGGGCAAATGGTGTTCCCAAGAGACCCCAGTGTGTTGTGGCACTCCAGCCCCTCCCACGGTGACTGCAGGTGCATTAATGGCCACGTCTACTCTAACTCAGGAGGAAACCAGGTAAACAGGGTTGACTGGGTGTTCAGAAAGCCTTGAATACAGATGGCCGAGAGTGAAGAAATGACACATTTTAAGCCCTAAGTATAGCGAATTTGGTTAATACCAATGCAGTGACTGGTACTTGAGTTCTTCAAAAATCAGGCCACATCTTTGCAACCCTTACTGTCACCACTGTGTTTTGACAAGTGGTCCAGCGGACGAAGCCTTCTCAGCAAAATCCAGTTGATGCTCCTGTCAAACTCCTTAGCCACAAATTTTCAAAATTTGTTCCAATGATTTAATTAAAATTTAAGCCACACATCTGTTTGAAAACATATCAGCGGAGATGGAGACGCTTGTTCCTGGGATGATGATTGACAGGGAGGAACAGATTGACTTGGCATATATGTAGAACTCATTAATCTCCTTCAAGTACGTTCTGGGGAAACATGGAGTTCTCTCAACAAGCTGTTACCAAAACAGCACTTCCATTTGCACAGTTGGAATTCTAATAGTTGAGGTGGAAGTCAGAAGTTAGGGGAAAGGAGGTATGTTTTATTGCAGGCATCCTCAAACTACGGCCCGAGGGCCACATGTGGCCTGCTGAGGACATTTATCCGGCCTGCCGGGTGTTTTTGCTGCCGCTGCCTGTCTTGTTTAGTAG
>VSMD01085375.1:0-51305 GCA_008750895.1 Mirza zaza
TTCTGTTTTTCTTTGTTTCTTTTCTAAAATTAGTTTGCTTTCATTGAAAAATGAAAAATTGTATGTATTTATGATGTACAGTGTGATATTTTGATATATGTATACATTGTGGAATGATTCAATCAAGCAAATTGACATTTGTGTCACCTCATGTACCTATTTGTGATGACATTTAGAATCTACTCTCTAGCAATTTTCAAGTATACTATACATTACTATTAATTATTGTCACCATGCTATACAGTAGATCTCCAGGACTTATTCCTCCTGTCTAATTCAAATTTTTTAATCTTTTGACCAACACCTACCCTTTCTCCTCACTCCCCACCAACCTTCCCCCTCAGCCCCTGGTAACCACCATTCTACTCCTTGCTACTATGAGTTTGTGTTTTTTTTTTTTAGATTGTACATGTAAGTGAGATCACACAACATTTGTCTTTCTGTGTCTGGCTTATTTCAGTAAGTATAATGTTGTCTAGATTCATTTATGTTGTTGTAAATGACAGGATTTTCTTCTACTTTTAAGATTGAACAATATTTCATTGTGTATATATACCACATTTTCTTTGTCCATTCATCCATTGATGGACACTTAGGTTGATTCCATATCTGGTTAATGGGCATAAAGCTGCAATGAACATGGGAATGAAGATATTTCTTTGATTTCCTGAGCTAGGGAACTGGCAAACATTACTTAACTGAGTCAGGAAGTCTGAGGTAGGAGGATCACTTGAGGCCAGGAGTTTGAGACCCAGAACTTGTCTCTACAAAAAAATAGAAAAATTAGCTGGGTGTGGTGGTGCCTGCCTATAACTCTTATTACCATAACCATTTCTAAGGAAACCTCCCACTCCCATAATGCACCTGACACCATGACACTTCTGGTTTGACCATGTTTAGTCAAAAGGAGGGCATCATCCTAATTCCAGGAAAACACTGCCCTTTCCCAAGAAATAACATGAATATTTCTCCTCTTATTTAACCTATAATTAATCCATTGCTTAATTAGAGGGACTAAAGGAACCATGGGAGCTGTTCTCCTTCACAGGGAGAACCAGCCTCTACTCTGTGGAGTGGATTTTCTGTATTTCCTAAATGAAAGCTTTATTTCACTTTATACTGTCTGCTCATTCCTGAATTCTTTCTTTCTTGTGTGAAGCCAAGGGCTTCAAGTAATTCCCACTTGGACTTCAAGTAATTCCCAGCATAGGAAATTACTTTCCTGTGTCAATACTGATTTTATTTGTTTTTGATATATACCTGGAAGTAGGATTACTGGATCACATGACAGTTCCATTTTTAATTTTTTGAGGAATCTCCACATTGTTTTCCATAATGGCTATATTAATTTACATTCCCACCAATGGTGTACTAGGCTTCCCTTTTCTCCACATCCTAGTCAATATTTATCTTTTTTTGTCATAAGCCATTTTTACAGGTATGAGGTGATATCTTGTGGTTTTAATTTGCATTTCCTTGATGATTAGTGACGTTGAGCCCCTTTTATATACTAAATGTCCCTTTGTATGTCTTTTTTGGAGAAATGCCTATTTAGGTCCTCTAGCCCATTTTTTAAATTGAGTTATTTGTTTTCTTGCTATTGAGTTGTTTGACTTTCTTATATATTTTGGTTACTAATTCCTTATCAGATATATGGTTTGCAAATACTTAGATTTTCCTTTGTGATTTTTTGTTGAATTTTTGTAGTAGTATGCTTTTATTCCTTCCTTTTGATCTTTTGTGTATCTACTAGAGTTTTTCTCTTTGTGGTTATTACGGGGCTTACATAAAGCATCTTACAATTACAATATTCTAATTTAAGTTAATAACGATTTAACTTCAATCATATATAACAACTTTACACTTTTACTCCCCCCATTTTATGCTATTGTATTATACTTTACATCTTTTATATTGTATATTCATTAAAAAATCATTGTAGCTATAGTTACTTTTAATATTTTTGATTCTTGTTTTAAAATAAGACCTTTCACAGACTCCTAATATACAAAGGCTGTAATCCACTTTGCCTGACTTTCCTCCTATCTCTTGAGAAGCCTCTTGAGGCACCTGCACCAAACCTTATTTTAGGTTCTCAAACCTAATTTGAGAACCTCTGATCTAGTATAAATCTCTCATTGTACAAATGTGAATTTTGAGGTTCGGAGAAGGGCAATGACTTTTCTAAAGTCACTCAGAGTATTAGTGACAAAGCTACGGCTGTGCACATGAAGGTTTAGGAAATGGCAATTCTCTTCTTTTAGTTATACTGGTCAAAATTCGTGGAATTTTCCTTGATTCTTCTCTTTCTTTCACACTCTAGTTCTTACGGTCCTTCATCAACTGCCATCAAAATATATCCAGAATCAGAGTATCTCTCCCCTCTGCGGTGCTTTAACTTCGGTCCCAGCCACCATCATTTCTCTCCTGTAATTGCATCCTGAATCTTCTCTCTGCTTTCCTCATTGCCCCCCCTTTCCCTTTACCCCCTTACTGGCTTTATTCAATACAGTAACTGGAATGGAGTGATTCTTTTAAAAATACTGGATTTTTGGCCAGGCGTGGTGGCTCATGCCTGTAATCCTAGCATTCTGGGAGGCCAAGGTGGGAGGGCCGTTTGTGGTCAGGAGTTCGAGACCAGCCTAAGCAAGTGTGAGACCCCTTCTCTACTAAAAGTAGAAAAAATTAGCCAGGCATGGGTGTGTGCCTGAAGTTCTAACTACTTGGGAAGCTGAGGCAGGAGGATTGCTTGAGCCCAGGAGTTTGAGGTTGTAGTGAGCTATGATGACGCCACTGCACTCTACCTTGGGCAACAGAGTAAGACTCTGCCTAAAAAAAAATAAAATAAATAAAAAATAAAAATCAACTAAAAATGCATTAAAGACATAAATGTAAGACCTGAAACTGTAAAACTACTAGAAGAAAATGTAGGGCAGATCTTCTCGACACTGGTCTTATGAAGAGTTTCTTGAATATGGCCCCCGAAGCATAGGCAACAGAAGCAAAAGTAGACAAATAGGATTGTATCAAAATAAAAGGCTTTTCTGCACAGCAAAGGAAAGAATCGACAGAGTGAAGAGACAATCTACAGAGAGGGAAAAAAGGTGCCCACATATTATTCACCAATAATGGCCCATTAATCTATTCAAGATATTTTTATTGAACATTGGCCATGATTCAGACACCCTCTTAGGAGTGGGAAATAGTAGTGAATGGGATACAAACACTGCCATCGTGGAGATTACTTTCTAGTGGGTCAAATAGGTGATGTTTTTAAAAAAGTAAATAGACCCATATGATAATTTCAGGCAATAAATCAGAATAAAGGGAATGGAGGTGTTTTGCACATGGTGATCCAAAATGACTATTCTGTGGAAGTGACATATCAGTGGAGAATTAAATGACATAAAGCATCCTGGCAAGCAAAATTTGAGGACTGTTCCAAGTGGAGAGAACAGCAAGTACATTGCCTGGGAGTAGGAGAAAGCTTGGCATGTCTAAGTCGCTACAAGAAGGGCAGTGAGGCTGGAGCGGAGTGGGAGAGCTGGAAGGAGCAGGAGCTGAGGTCAGGGCATTAAGTTGGTTACTAGAGCATGAAGGGCCTTATGTGGAGTCTGAAATCTATTCTAAGTGGGTGGGGAGGCTATTGAAGACTTTTGAATAGGGAAGTGCATGTTTTGCAGCAGCTGAAGGGAGAATGGATTTCAAGGGGCAAGTCTGGGAGCAGGCAGACCATGGCATTAGCCCAGGGCAGACATGAAGGAGGAGGCTTGCACTCAGGTGGTGGTTGTGATGACAGTGAGAAGTCAGTTTCCATTCATACATGATGAAGTGTACGGATCTTGCTGGTGAACTGGATGTGGGGGGTAAGTGAAAGAAAGGAACCGAGGATATCTCCTAAGTGGTTGGCTTGAGTGACTTGGCAAATGAGTTAGGGGGAAGATGCAGATTTTTGGTGTAGGAAATAGATCTGTTTGGGCTACATTAACTTTGAAATTCATATTGGACACCAAGGGAAGCTGATGAGAAAGAAGTTGGATATAAAAATCTGGGGCTTTGAAGAGAAATAAATCTTTAAGCCATCACTATATAAGCTGGTAATTAAAACATAGGCCTGGGTAAATGGGTTAGGAAGAGAGTGATAAGTACAGAGAGAAGAGAGCTGGGAAAGAACCATGAAGAAGAGAAGAAAAAGACAGCAAAGATAGGAATGGGCTTTAGAAATTTGGGGAGAAGCAAATGTGATATAGACATCTGGGTGAGAGCGAAAGTGAATTTACTAGGTCATGAAGTGAGATTGCTCCACAGTGCTGAGGACCCCTTTGAGACCTGCGGGCATAATTTGAAAGTTGAAACCAGCTGGTACTACTGTGTGCTAATTTATTTTTATTCATTTATTTATTTTTTTGAGACAGAGTCTCACTTTGTTGCCCAGGCTACAGTGAGTGCTGTGGCATCAGCCTAGCTCACAGCAACCTCTAACTCCTGGGCTCAAGCGATCCTCCTGCCTCAGCCTCCCGAGTAGCTGGGACTACAGGCATGTGCTACCATGCCCGGCTAATTTTTTCTATATATATTAGTTGGCAAATTAATTTCTTTCTATTTATAGTAGAGATGATGTCTCGCCCTTGCTCAGGCTGGTTTCTAACTCCTGACCTTGAGCAATCCGCCCGCCTCGGCCTCCCAGAGTGCTAGGATTACAGGCGTGAGCCACCGCGCCTGGCCTGTGTGCTAATTTAATCATCCAGTCTGTGTAAGTGCTTGGTGCCAGGTGGGTGGCTATTTGGTTTTAACCAGATCCAAGTTTTGCCTCTAGCTAAGAAAAATAAAGCGAGGGGCAAGCGAGTTGATGGAGTATGCAAGGGGTGATTATAATGACAGACTGTGGAGTATAAGCTAGGTCAGCAGACAAATGAGGGTGGTGTTGGACAGTGAGAGCAATGGAGTTCACAGACTGGATTTCTGGTGAAGGCTGAAGGACGAATGAGGGGAAAGGGTGGCTGGAAAGAGGTAGTCTGAGAAGGGAATGGCTGAAGCAAAGATTTCAGAGACAGGAAATGATCATTGGTAGTAAAGAATTTGAGTGGCCAAGGAATTGTTGGCTCATATTCAGACTGTGGAGTCATCAAGATTGATGACAGCAATTGTGGTAGAGAGAGAACCAAAAATCCAAGAGTTTCGAATCTTCAAGGAATGAGGGTGGGTGATGGGAGGTTGATGGATGATTGTAAAATGAAAAGGTAGTGGATGCAAGAGTCTAATGGAATGTTTTTTCAAGAGTTGGTTTTTGGCCAGGTGCAGTGGCTCACGCCTGTAATCCTAGCACTCTGGGAGGCCGAGGCGGGCGATTGCTCAAGGTCAGGAGTTCGAAACCAGCCTGAGCAAGACCGAGACCCCATCTCTACTATAAATAGAAAGAAATTAATTTGCCAACTAATATATATAGAAAAAATTAGCCGGGCATGGTGGCGCATGCCTATAGTCCCAGCTACTCGGGAGGCTGAGGCAGGAGGATTTCTTGAGCCCAGGAGTTAGAGGTTGCTGTGAGCTAAGCTGATGCCACGGCACTCACTTTAGCCTGGGCAGCAAAGTGAGACTCTGTCTCAAAAAAAAGAAGAGTTGATATTTTGTGGGAGTAGGGAGGGAAATTAATTTTTATGTGAGAATGAGACGCAAGGATGCGTACACCATCTCCGGGCACTGTGATATGTTCAATGTGGAACAAAATATCGTCCACTTGAGAAGGATCTGGTGCAGCAGTATGCTCCAGGGGCTGTTGGGGGGCACACAAAGTAGAGAACACTCAGAGAAGGGTTTGAGGATAGAGAGGGTTTTGCTAATGACATCTGTGAGTCCCATAGGACATAGTAGGAAGGTTTGTGCAGTTCAAGAAGGATGGAAGATTGGTCCATTCAGCACGTACAGTGTCCTGTGGGGAGAAAAGTCCAGTGATGATGGATGACCTGGAAGCTTGGACTTTTGTGGATGACTAAGGTAAACAGGGAGGTGAGGCATAATGACGCCAGTCCTGATGATCTCTTAGGAGAAGGTGAGTAATCAGTCCATTTATAGCCTCTTTCTCTGGTTTGGACTCCTAGGTAGTTTCTGGTGGTAAGGCTGTGGGAAAACAATCTCACCAGGAGCTCCAAGCAAACAATTCCTACCCTTCAGGCTCCTCCTGAGGTTTTTTTATAGCACATGATATCCTGATGTCTCACCATCCTGGTCACCCTCTACTGATTACATTCTACTCTATCAGTGTCATGTTAGAAGGTATATCTGAGAACAGATTATGATATTCTGAATGTGGGCTGGGAAGTACAGAGTGCCCTGAACTTGTACCTCCTTTGATTTAGATGCTATTCTTACATTCATCCACCTGTTTGTGCTTCTCAGTTCATGGTGAAATAATTATTCTGGTTGAAATAATTTTTTTCCCTCAGGAACTGCTATTGTGCCAACTTTTTTTCTATAACTCTACAGTTATAGAATCATATAGTTCTTGAGTAAGATCAGACCAATATATCATTCAACCTAACATATTTTATAGATGAGGAACAGCGTTCCAGTTAAGATAAGTGATGAATATGATTTGATATATATTTTTTTTTTTTTTGAGACAGAGTCTCACTTTATTGCCCAGGCTAGAGTGAGTGCCGTGGCGTCAGCCTAGCTCACAGCAACCTCAAACTCCTGGGCTCAAGCAATCCTGCTGCCTCATCCTCCCAAGTAGCTGGGACTACAGGCATGTGCCACCATGCCTGGCGAATTTTTTCTATATATATTAGTTGGCCAATTAATTTCTTTCTATTTATAGTAGAGATGGGGTCTCACTCTTGCTCAGGCTGGTCTCGAACTCCTGAGCTCAAACGATCCGCCCACCTCGGCCTCCCAGAGAACTAGGATTACAGGCTTGAGCCACTGTGCCCGGCCTGATTTGATATTTTGAATCAAATATTTGACTGGTTTAGGAAACCAAAAGATTAATGAAATCAGTTGCAATTATTAACACTTTCAGTTTAGAGGTGTGAATCCAAACCTCTTCCTCTTTAACAAGTTAGGCTGTTCCCTTTTCAGGGAAAAGGGACATTCTGCTGTTGGTGGTGGGATTTACCTCTGCATGGTAGGATTTACCTACCTGTAGCTTTTGTTTTTTTTAGACAAAGTCTCACTCTGTCACCTGGGCTAGAGTGCCCTGGTCTCAGCCTGGCTCATAGCAACCTCAAATGCCTGGGCTCAGGTGATCCTCCTGTCTCAGCCTCCCGAGTACCTGTAGTCGCCCACCACCATGCCTGCCTAATTTTTTCTGTTTTGAGTAGAGATGGGGTCTTGCTCTTGCTCAGGCTGGTCTCAAACTCCTGAGCTCAAAGCTAACTTCCTGCCTGGGCCTGGGCCTCCCAGAGTGCTAGGATTATGGGTGTGAGCCGCTGAGCCCAGCCTACCTATAGCTTTGATAGCTCAGATACCTGACCCGGAATTGGGGCAATAGGTGCAGTCACTTTATAAGAGCTATCCATCTTGGCATTTTTCTCTATTTCCTCTTCCCTCTTTGCATTTTTATCTGAAACTATTAATAATAGTTAGGCAGTCCTGGATTTCATCCTGTGTTTTAAAAACCATTCCACTCTTAAAAAAAATCATTCCACTCAGCAAAGTATTTATTTTTTTCCATCAAATGTGACTTCTAGTTTATATTTTTAATCAGATACACTCTGAATATTTACCCTCTCCCCTATGCCAACTACTTACCATGATGCGATCTCTTTGGAAGATCTGGTTCATGCCTACGGCTCATAAGTGCAGCTCGCATGATCACAAAACCAAATCGTACATTGTGCTATAGATGTCACTTACCTTTAATAACATTAAATTAAAAAAAATTTTAAATGAACTTAATGTAATCTGTGCCAACACTAAACACATGTTTATTCCCCTTTCACTATAATTTGGGATGACAAAATCAGTTTTCTTTTGTAGTTTGAACTAAATTGAGACATTTATGGTAGGAGGATGAAAAGTTTGTCCAAACTGTTGTCAACTTAGATTAGTTAAGTGAGCCTGCCTTTTGTTGTATGAAAGAAAAAAAAATCTAAAAATACCATCTAAATTACTCATCATCAGCTTCTTAAAGTAAAGTAAGCACCACAGCTGTAGGGTGATTCATGTACCTGGGCTTAGAAAAATAAATACCTATTCTTCTCATTTCTTTCTAGAGAAATTTAGATAAAATCCCTTTTCTTTCTTTCTTTTTTTTGAGACAGAGTCTCACTTTGTTGCCCAGGCTAGAGTGAGTGCCGTGGCATCAGCTTAGCTCACAGCAACCTCAAACTCCTGGGCTCAAGCAATCCTGCTGCCTCAGCCTCCCGAGTAGCTGGGACTATAGGCATGTGCCACCATGCCCGGCTAATTTTTTCTATATATATATTAGTTGGCCAATTACTTTCTTTCTATTTATAGTAGAGATAGGGTCTCTGTCTTGCTCAGGCTGGTTTCAAACTCCTGACCTCGAGCAATCCGCCTGCCTTGGCTTCCCAGGGTGCTAGGATGACAGGCGTGAGCCACGGCACCCGACCTCCCTTTTCTTATAGTTTTCTTGCTACACGAGGATGACAACCTGCTTCTCTAACATCCATTACCCTAGCCCTTCCATCCTTTTCCTTCTTTGAGCTGGTATAGTACAGAGGTTAAGAGAATGAGCTCTGAAATCAGCCACACCTAGATTTGAATCATGGCTATGCCATGCACTTGTTTTAAGTGATGTAACTTTTTTCAGACTCAGTTTTCTCATGTGTAAAAGGCAGACCATGATACTTAATAGGGTTTTTGTAAATATCAGTAAGAACAAATGTAATACATTTAGGATGCTGACTGGTACATATTAACTAATTGCTCAATAAATGGCAGCTATTTTGATATTATGCATTTAGAGAAGAAGGTATTTAGTAAATAGCTCTAGTTTAAGTGAAAAGGATAGAAGAACTGACTCAATTCAAAATCCTAGCTCTTATTTTCTTAGAAATATAACTACAGGGAAAAACAAACAAGGAGCAGTGGCATGTGTTTGTAGTCCCTGCTACTTGGGAGGGTGAGGTGGGAGGATCACTTGAGCCCAGAAGTTCAAGGTTATAGTGTGCCATGATTGCACTTGTGAATAGCCACTACACTCCAGCCTGGGCAACACAGTGAGACCCCACATCTTAAAACAAGCAAAATAGCAAACAAAACAAAACAAGTAAGGAAATCAACCCTAAGCCTTTTTCTGACTATCTGAGAACACACTCTTATATAGCAGGGCCCCAATAAACAAAGTGTCTGGTGGAAATTTCCTATTTCTTTTTTTTTGTTTTTGAGACAGAGTCTCATTTTGTTGCCCAGGCTAGAGTGCTGTGGCGTCAGCCTAGCTCACAGCAACCTCAAACTCCTGGGCTCAAGCAATCCTGCTGCCTCAGCCTCCCAAGTAGCTGGGACTACAGGCATGCGCCACCATGCCCGGCTAATTTTTTTTTCTATATATATTAGTTGGCCAATTAATTTCTTTCTATTTTTAGTAGAGACGGGGGTCTCGCTCAGGCTGGTTTCAAATTCCTGACCTTGAGCAATCCGCCTGCCTCAGCCTCCCAGAGTGCTAGGATTACAGGCGTGAGCCACCGCGCCCAGCCGAAATTCCTATTTCTAAGATATTCAAAGCTTGTGGAATAATGGTTTCTAATTTGTGACATTTGCTTATATTTTAACCTTATTAGGATGGTCCCATCTGGTGGGACTTAAAGCGTGATCTATTTCATTTTTTGAAGGTCAATTCTCCATTCCTTATAGATTATAGACCTTTAATTCACTAGTTATTAAATCTAAAATGCTTGCTAGTAAATTTCCTCCTGGACAAATTTCAGCTGGAGTCTCTCAGGTAAATAGTTTATAGGACAAACAGGAGAGATTTAGGTGCTGCTTTTCCATTATTGACCATTGTCTTACTTATTTATCACCTTGTGATGAAATCTCTTGGAAACAACATCAAATTGTTTGCAGCTTTTGTTGATCTTTCCTTGACATTTACCTCTGTGGTCAGGAATCTATATTGAACTTAGCTGTTTAGCTCCACATAGCTTCTGAAGCTACTGAAGCTAATGTAGAAACTATTGCTTAATAGCATCATGAAAATCTGGGTCAATAGATATATAATTTAGTTGGAAGTAAAATGTTATATGATGTAGTCTACACTTTCCTTTTAAAGCAGTGGTTCCATAATGGCTTGACATCATATCTCTCTGAACTGGTCCATCACCCTCTGCTAAAAAGGATAAGCACACATATGCTGATGCTATGATTTTATTATCAGGAACTACTTCCTAATCTCTTACTGTAAGAAAGAATGTCTTAGACCAATTTTGGAGAATCCAGTAACACTTGTGTATGTATTTATGAAAAGTTAACATATTAAATTAATGGGGGAATAATGAAGTATTCAGTAAATGCTATTGAGAAAATCAGTTATTATTTAGAGAAAGAAAAAAGGTTCATTCCTGTCTCAGAGCATGAATAACATAAATTCTAAATTGTTTAAAGGCTAAAGCATGAGAAACCATACTATGATGTACTAAAATAAATCAAAACTTATCTTAGTGATTTTCAGGAGGGGAAGGCACAAGCAAGGCACCAAACCTAGAAGCCACAAAGGAACAAATGAATAGATATGCTCTCATAAAACTAAAAGTGTTTTCATGATGAAAGTTACCATAAACAGAGTAAAACATAAGAGACAACCTGGGAGAAAATGTGTGCAACATATATAACAGACAAAGGTTACTATTCATGAAGTATAAAGAACTCCTATGATCATTAATAATAACCATAGTGATAATAATAAAAGATCAAATGATAGGAATTGTGAAGTCACAAAGGAGGAAATATGAGTGGCCCATTTACTTAAATAGTTGTTC
Source organism: Mirza zaza (assembly GCA_008750895.1). NCBI lineage: Eukaryota > Metazoa > Chordata > Mammalia > Primates > Cheirogaleidae > Mirza > Mirza zaza. The sequence goes on from VSMD01085375.1 coordinate 10,938, forward strand.
AACTAGAAACCAGGGAAATGTGAATCAAAATGAAGATTCTGTGTTTCAGACTTACTTATAAATTATAGTACAGGATAGAAATTATATAAAAGGGCTAATAAAAAAGATAGATACTCTCTAGATTTAGTAATGATGTGAGGGAAAGGGCACCAAAAAGAGTAGGAGTATAAATTGTCATAGCCATTTTGGAGGACAATTTGGTGTTATCTAGCAAAATTTTATGTATTGGCCCAGAAACCCCACTTCTAGGAATCTAGCCTATGGAATTATTTACACGTATATGTATATAATATTACGTATACTTTTTTGGTTTATCTCTGAGCTCTAGATCCTTATTTTCATTTTGAGCTGGTTACTGGATAGCTTCATTTGGATGTCTCACAAAGATGCCAAAACTGCATCCCCCATCTTACTTTTCTTAAACTGTACTCTTGAGGTTCCCACTCTCAAATCTGACTTTCACTCTATCCCCCTTATATCAGAAAATGGTGCCTTTATTCAATCTGTATTCATGCTGGTAACCATGAAAAGAGGAGGTTTTGTTTGTTTGTTTTGGAGGCAGAGTCTCACTCTGTTGCCCTGGTTAGAGTGCAGTGGCATCATCATAGCTCACTGCAACCTCAAACTCCTGGGCCCAGGCGATCCTCCTGCCTCAGCCTCCCGAGTATCTGACACTATAGGTGCATGCCACCATGCCTGGCTAATTTTTCTATTTTTCATGTAGAGACAGGTTTTGACCTCCTGAGCTCAAATGATCTCCTGTCTCAGCCTCCCAGAGTGCTAAGATTACAGTTGTAAGCCACCATGCCTGGCCAAAATAGGATATTTTTGATACCTCCCTCACATCATACGTCCAATCCATCACCAAATCCTATGCATTCTCCCTTCAAAATATATCTGAAATCTCTCAGTTCGCCACTTTAATTACTTCTATTTTTAAACCAACATTTTTTTTTCTGGTACTAGGGCAAAGCTTTATAACTTGCATAACTTGTGTACTCTTATCCTTATCTATTCAAATTCCTAAGCAGCAAGAAAAAAAAAAAAAGACAAGCCACAGCCTGGAAGCATATTTTTGCAATCATATATCTGATAAAAGACTCATATCCAGAATTGATAAAGAACTCTTATAGCTCAGTAATAAGACAAACAACCCAATCTTTAAAAATGGGCAATTTTTATAGAAAATTTACCAAAGAATATATACAAACAGGAAATGAGCACATGAAAAGAAAAGATGCTCAATACTTTTATTCATTAGGAAAATGAAAATTTAAACCACAAAGGGATATCACTACATGCCTACTAGAATGACTAAAATAGAAAAGACAGACAATAAAAAGTGTTGGTGAAGATCTAGAGAAACTGGAAGCCTCATGCGTTTCTGTTAGAGATGCAAAATCATGCAGCCAATTGGGAAACAGTTTGGCTGTTTTTTATTTTTTTTAATTTTTTTTTATTTTAGCGTATTATGGGGGTACAAGTGTTAAGGTTACATATATTGTCCATGCCCCCCTCCCCCCTCGAGTAAGAGCTTCAAGCATGTCCATCCTCCAAATGTTGCACATCTTACTCATTGTGGTTGTATATACCCATCCCCTCCTCCCCCTTCCCACCCTCCCGACACCTGATAAATGTTACTCCTATATGTCCACTTAGGTGTTGATCCATTAATACCAGTTTGCTGGTGAGTACATGTGGTGCTGGTTTTTCCATTCTTGAGATACTTCATTTTAGAATGGGTTCCAGCTGTATCCAGGAATATACAAGAGGTGCTATATCACCATTGTTTCTTAAAGCTGAGTACTATTCCATGGTATACATATACCACATTTAATCAATCCACTCATGAATTGATGGGCACTTGGGTTGTTTCCACAGCTTTGCAATTGTGAATTGTGCTGCTATAAACATTCGAGTGCAGGTGTCTTTTTCATAAAGTGACTTTTGATCTTTTGGGTAGATGCTCAGTAGTGGAATTCCTGGATCAAATGGTAGATCTACTTGTATTGCTTTGAGGTATCTCCATATTGCTTTCCACAGAGGTTGAACTAGTTTGCAGTCCCACAAGCAGTGTAGGAGTGTTCCTATCTCTCCGCATCCACGCCAGCATTTGTTGTTGGGGGACTTTTTGATAAAGGCCATTCTCACTGGAGTTAAGTGATATCTCATTGTGGTTTTGATTTGCATTTCCCTGATGATTAGAGATGTTGAACATTTTTCATGCTTGTTGGCCTTTATTCTGTCTTCTTTTGAGAAGTTTCTGTTCATGTCCTTTGCCCATTTTTTGATAGGGTTGTTTGAGTTTTCTTGCTGATTTTCCTGAGTTCTAAATAGATTCTAGTTATCAGCCCTTTATCGGATGTGTAGCTTGCAAAAATTTTCTCCCATTCTGTGGGTTGTCTGTTTGCTCTCTTGACAGTTTCTTTGGCTGTGCAGAAGCTTTTTAATTTGATCAGGTCCCATTTGTTTATTTTTGTTGCTGTTGTGATTGCCTTTGGGGTCTTCTTAATAAATTCTTTGCCTAGGCCAATGTCTAGAAGAGTATTTCCAACATTTTCCTCTAGAATTCTAATAGTTTCACATCTAAGGTTCAAATCTGTTACCCAGTGTGAGTTGATTTTTGTGAGAGGTGAAAGATGTGGGTCTTGTTTCAGTCTTCTACGTGTGGCTATCCAATTTTCCCAGCACCATTTATTGAATAAGGATTCTTTTCCCCAGTGTATGTTTTTGTCTGCTTTGTTGAGGATTAGTTGGCTATATTAGGATGGATTTATATCTGGGTTCTCTGTTCTGTTCCACTGGTCAATGTCCCTGTTCTTGTGCCAGTAAAAAGCTGTTTTAATGACTATAGCCTTGTAGTATAGTTTGAAGTCTGGTAAATTGATACTCCTCTTTTGTTTTTATTGCCTAGGATTGATTTTGCTATACAGGGTCTTCTCTGGTTCCATACGAAGCATAAAATTATTTTTTCTATATCTGTGAAAAATGATGATGGTATTTTGATAGGGATTGCATTGACTCCGTGGGTCACTTTGGGTAGTATAGACATTTTAACAAGGTTGATTCTGTCAACCCATGAGCATGGCATATTCTTCAATCTGTTTACATCCTCTGCTATTTCCTTCTTCAGTGTTTCATTGTTCTCCCTGTAGAGGTCTTTTACCTCCTTAGTTAAATATATTCCAAGGTACTTTATTTTCTTTGTTGCTATTTTGAAGGGAATTGAGTCTTTGATTTGGTTCTCACTTTTACTGTTGTTGGTATATATGATTGCCTCTGATTTCTGTGTATTGATTTTGTATCCTGAGACTTTACCAAATTCATTTATCAGATCAAGGAGTCTCTTGGTTGAATCCTTGGGGTTTTCTAGGTATAGTATCATGTCATCAGCAAAGAATGAGAGTTTGATCTCTTCTGCTCCCATTTGGACACCCTTAATTCCGCTCTCTTGTCTGATTGCTGTAGCAAGGACTTCCAGCACTATGTTGAACAGAAGTGGAGATGGTGGGCAACCTCGTCTTGTTCCAGTTCTAAGTGGGAATGCTTTCAATTATTCCCCATTCAGTATGATGTTGGCTGTGGGTTTGTCATATATGGCTTGTATCATTTTTAGGTAAGCCTCGTCTATGCCTATTTTGTTGAGCGTTCTTATCATAAAAGGGTGTTGAATTTTGTCAAATGCTTTCTCTGCGTCTATCGAGAGGATCATATGGTCTTTGTTTTTGCTTCTGTTTATATGGTGAATTACATTTATAGATTTGCGTATGTTGAACCATCCCTGCATCCCTGAGATGAAGCCCACTTGGTTGTGATGAATTATTTTCTTGACAAGCACCTGGATTTGATTGGCTAGGATTTTGTTGAGAATTTTTGCATCTATATTCATAAGGGATATTGGTCTGCAGTTTTCTTTTTTGTTGCATCCTTTCCTGGTTTTGGTATCAGGGTTATGTTTGCTTCATAAAATGTGTTGGGGAGGATTCCATCCTTCTCGATGTTGTGGAATAATTTCTGCAGGATAGGCATTAGTTCTTCTTTGTAGGTGTGGTAAAATTCGGGTATGAAACCATCTGGTCCAGGACTTTTCTTTTTAGGAAGGTTTTTTTTATTGCTGTTTCAATTTCAGTACTTGATATTGGTCTGTTCAGGAATTCTATTTCTTCCTGGTTGATCCTAGGGAGGCTGTGTATTTCTAAGAAATTGTCCATTTCCTCCACATTTTCCAGTTTGTGTGCATAGAGGTTTTTGTAGCATTCATAAATTATATCTTGTATCTCCATGGCATCAGTTGTAATTTCTCCTTTATTGTTCCTGATGGAGCTTATTAGAGATTTTTCTTTTGTGTTTTTTGTTAGTCTAGCCAGTGGTGTGTCAATTTTGTTTATTTTTTCAAAGAACCAACTTTTTGTTTTATTCATCTTCTGTATAGTTTCCCTGCTGTCAATTTCATTTAGTTCTGTTTTGATCTTAATGATTTCACTTTTTCTGCTGGGTTTGGGGTTGGTCTGTTCTTTTTCCAGCTCTTTGAGACTATTCATTAGGTTATCTATTTGTGGTCTTTTCTACTTTTGGATATAGGCATTTATGGAAATAAACTTTCCTATCAGGACTGCTTTAGCTGTGTCCCACAGGTTTTGGTAACTTGTGTCACCTTTGTCATTTAGTTCAAAGAATCTTTTTATTTCCATCTTGATTTCTTCGTTTATGAAGTGATCATTCAGCAGAAGGTTGTTTAGTTTCCATGACTTTGTGTAGAAATGAGGACTCCTGTTAGGATTGATTTCTACATTTATTCCACTGTGGTCTAAAAAGATACATGGTATAATTTCTATTTTTTTAAATTGTTTGAGTTGTGCTTTGTGTCCTAGGATATGGTCAATCTTAGAGAATGACCCATGAGCTGGTGAGAAGAACGTATATTCAGTGGTTTTAGGGTAGAATGTCCTGTAAATGTCAGTCAGGCCCATTTATTCTAGGGTTTTGTTTAAGTTCATTATTTCTTTGTTGATTTTCTGTTTGGAGGATCTGTTTTGTGCTGTCAGTGGGGTGTTAAAATCTCCAACTATTATGGTGTTGTTGTTTATCCATTTGTTTAGATCCAGTAGAGTTCGATTTGTGAATCTGGGTGCACCAAGGTTGGGTGCATATATATTTAGAGTTGTTATGTCTTCTTGTTGAACTGTACCCTTCACCATTATATAGTGACCTTCTTTGTCTTTTATTACTTTTGTTGATTTGAAAACTAATTTATCTGTAATGAGCACCGCCACGGCAGCTTTCTTTTGGCCTCCGTTTGCTTGAAATATTGTTCTCCACTCCTTTACCTTTAGTCTAATTGCATCCTTGCAGGTTAGATGTGTTTCATGAAGGCAGCAGATACTTGGCTTGTGCTCTTTTATCCATTCGGCCAGCCTATGTATCTTGAGTGGGGAGTTCAAGCCATTCACATTTATTGAGATAACTGATAGGTGGGGAAGATTTCTGTTTATTATGTTGGGTTGAACCTTGTTGCTTTGTTTTCTCTCTTGAGCCATTGTAGTGTCTGGGCTTTGATCTTTAGCTTTGAGTAGATTTACATTCGTGAGTGTTTATCGTGCTGACCCGTGGGTAACACTGTTTTGAGTACTTCTTGAGGGACTGGTCTTGTCTTGGTGAATTCCCTCAGTCTTTGCTTATCTGAGAATGTCTTGATTTCTCCTTCATATACAAAACTTAATTTTGCAGGGAATAAGATTCTAGGCTGGGTATTGTTCTGTTTCAGAAGAGTAAGAATGGGGCCCTAGTCTCTCATTGCTTCTAAAGTCTCAGTAGAGAAGTCTGGTGTTATTCGAATTGGCTTTCCCTTGTATGTTACTTGCTTCTTTCATCTTATAGCTCTTAGAAGGGCCTCTACAGTTGATATTTTGGTCAGTCTGATGACTGCATATTGTGACGTCTTCCTGTTTGCATTGAATCTCCCAGGGGTCCTCTGAGCTTCTTGAACTTGTATATCGAGATTTTTAGCAAGGCCTGGGAAATTTTCCTCTATTATATCTTCAAATAGCTTGTCCAACCCTTGAGTGTTTTCTTCTTCCCCTTCTGGTACCCTATGAGCCTCACATTAGGTTTCTTCACATAATCCCACATCTCTTATAGGCTTTGCTCTTTTTTCTTGTTTCTCTGCTCTATCTCTGTGACTGATTTATCTAATTGGAAGGTGTTATCTTCAATCTCTGAGATTCTTTCTTTTGTTTGATCTACCCTGTTCTTGAGGCTTTCTACTGTATTTTGTAGTTCCCTGAATTGATTCTTCATTTCCAGGAGTTCGGTTAAACTTTTCTTCATTGTATTGATTTCTTTAGTGAATTTTTGTTCCAGGTCCTGGAGGCTTTTTGTGGTTTCTTTGTGTTGGTTATCAAGTTGTTCTTGTAGGTTGTTGAATTTTCTTATGATCCACATTTGAAATTCCTCTTCTGTCATTTTGGTTGCCTGATTTTGGTTGGTGTCCATTTCTAAGGGGCTGGTGCTCCTCTTTGGGGGTGTGGTTTCCATTTGGTTCTTCATATTTCTGGAGTTCCTTCGCTGATTTCTTCCCATGTCAATCAGTTGTTGCTTCTTTCCTTTAGGTTTTCGTTTGGGTATTCACACCCTTGTTTAGTCTCTGAGCCGGTAGGTGGTATCTGTGGGTGAGATTGGAACACACCCTGTATGATGAATCAGTAGGTGCTGTGAAAAGGGTGTGCAGGATGTCCTCCCTGTTAGTAGATGGCGCATGCTTGGAGGAACAGGCTACGCTATTTTTTTGTGTCCTGTAACCAGCTATTGTTCATCTGGAGAGGCACTCTAGTGCCTCAGGTGGTCGGTGGGGCCCTGGGACTTCCAGGTGTGTCCTTTTCTCCAACTTAGTGAGGGCTGGTCTGGGAGTGAATCTGGGTGGAGCTCAGTTGGGTCAGCCTGCCCTCAGGCACCACCAATGTCGTTAGCAGGGGTCAATGTTCTGTTATCTGCTTCCGGGAAAAGCTGCCAGGGAGGGGCTGGAATGGCCCCAGTCAGCCAGAAAGTCTGCGTGTGGGGGTGGGGCTGTCTGAGACCCGCAGTCTGGAACAGGCCTCGCTTCTTTCCACCTTCCCCAACTCCATGGCTACTCCTGGGCCTCCTTCAGCAGGCCAGACCACACACCACTGGGCCTGCCCTGGCTGTGATGCCGGCCGGGAGGTTCCCTGTGCAGGAATGCCACCTGGGCTGGGCGGACGGCCTCCCTTTAGGAGGAGGGTTGCCCTCTAGGACGCTGATCTGCCCCTGAAGGCACGCACACCCCAGTAGGCTGTTCGCGTATATCCCTTCTGTGTCCCGGGCAATGCGAGACCTGGGTGCGTGGGATCTGGTCTGCAGGTCTGACCTCTGGGTCCCAGAGTTCAAACTATATCCCCACCAGGGAGGGGAGTGCCAGTCCCAATTCACCCACGGGGAGCCCAAGCTGGGTCTATGTCTCTCAGGCTCAGGGTCTGCCCCGTTCTCCTGGGATCACCGTGCCAGCAGCACCGGGGAGGGCTGGCAGGTAGGGAGCTCACAGTCTGAGTTCCCCTCAGTGAGCTGTAGGGCCCCAAAAGGGAAAGTCCTATTCCTTGGAGGTGCCTCCAGCTGGTGGCTATATTGTCTCTCTTGGCTGCCGTGGATAGGGTCGGGGGAGGGGAAAATGAGGCAATATGGCGCGTGCCGTGCGCCTCGGGTCTGTGCACAGGGAGATGCCCTGCAGGAGTTGGGAGCCTGGTGCCGCGTCCTCTACAGGCTTACTGCTCACTGGGCTGGTGTCCGCAGGTCTCTCCACCGCTGGGGCGCCCACCAGCAGTCCGAGAATCAAGGGAGGGGAAAGGTGACTGATCCACCTACCCTTCCCGCTGGTCTGCAGGCTGCTCCGGAGGTCTCAGCTTCCAGTTCTCCTCCGCAACCTCCTCCCGTGGAGTCTCCCGTGGTCTCAGGTACCCCTCCTTCCGACCCTTGTCCGCTGTATGCTTGTCTTCTTGTTTCTTTCTTCTAATTTCTGCTAGAATCTGTCTTTTCCGCAGAGACACTCTGTCTGGCAGTGTTTCTTGTTTGCCATCTTGATTATAGGCCTGGCAGATTTTTAAAAAGAAACTTCCCATAGGAACTAGCAATTCTACCATTAGGAATCTACCCAAGGGAAATTAAGCACATATCCACACAAAGCCTTATAGATGAATGTTCCCAGGAGCCTTTTTATAATAGCCAGTACCTGGAAACAATCTAAATGTCCATCAACTGGTGAATGGATGAACAACGTGCGTTATGTGCATACCGTGAGATGCTACTCAGTAATAAAAAGGAACAAACTATTGATACACATGACATTGTTGATCTTCAAAAACACTGTGCTAGATAAAACAAGTCAGACACAGAAGTCTACATAGTGTATGACTTCATTTATATGAAATTTCTAGAAAAGGCAAAACTATTGAGATAGAAATCAGATTAGTGGTTGCCTTGGGCTGGTGGTGGGAACAAACAGGCGCAAATGAACTTTTTCGGGTGATTGTAGTGATAGTTGCACAACTGTTAACTTTGCTAAAACTCATCACATTTAGGCTTAAAATGGGTGATTGTTATAAAATCCCTCTGTAGTACTTTTTAAATTTTAGAAACATAAATCAAATCATGTCACCTTTTTGTTTACAACACTTAACTTAGGTACAATCTTCAGTCTTTTAAACTTTTTTCTTTTCTTTTGAGACAGAGTCTTGCTTTGTTGCCCAGGCTAGGTTGAGTGTCGTGGCATCAGCCTAGCTCACAGCAACCTCAAACTCCTGGGCTCAAGCGATCCTCCTGCCTCAGCCTCCCAAGTAGCTGGGACTACAGGCACAAGCCACCACGCTGGCTAATTTTTTGTCTCTATTTTTAGTTGACTGGCTAATTTTTTTTTTCTATTTTTAGTAGAGATGAGGTCTTGCTCTTGTTCAGGCTGACCTTCAACTCCTGAGCTCAAGGAATCCTCCAGCCTCGGCCTCCCAGAGTGCTGGGATTACAGGCGTGAGGCAACGTGCCCAGCCACAATCTGCAATCTTTACCATGGTCTATAAGGTCTTAATTTATTTGGTTTATTTGGCTTTGACTCTTCAGAATCCTCCCCTGACAGTCTCCTTGCCCACTGATTTCCAGCCGATAGGACTGCTCTGAGCAACGTGATATACTCCCTTTGCCTCAAGGAGTTCTTACCTCCTGTCCTTCTGCCTGGAATAACCTTAATTGTCCACTATTTATCTGGATAGCTTTGACTCATCCTTTATACCTCAGTTTAAGCTTCACTTTCTCATAGAGATCTTCCTTGACACACCCCTTCACAGTTTAAATTAGGTCACTGTCATTCTGTCACTGGACTGTTCCTTCAATGTGTTTTTCACAACCCATGATTATATATTTATTTTGGGATGACTTGTTTAATTTCCATCTTTCCATTTGAATGTAAACTCCGTGAGGGGAGGGACCATGCCTGTTTTATATATTTTTCAGTACATATCTTCCAAAAGTTAATTAGTTTGTACAAAATAAACAAGCCGGTAAATTCATTAAATTACCCAGGATTTATATACTGCAATGGGAATATCTGGAAGGTTCACCTCAAAGTATACTGTAAAAATGAAAATAAAAGCATGTCATTGCATTTTTTTCCTTTCTTTTAATAGTTGGGCAATTGGTAATATGAGCTTAGAGAATCTTCTAGGCCAAAGATATTGCAGACAATCTCTATGGTATAGAAATTTGGGTTCTCAGAGTTGTTCAAATGTTTTTGTATACATTAGCAGAATTGATCATCAAAGTGTGAGAGAAACTGCCTTAATTGATCATTTGTCTCTAGGGAGCCAAACTCTTGGCAAAATCTCATTTGAGAGGAATAATATTCAGGAAAGATTTCTAGAGGACAATATGCAGTCCTTCCAGAACATCAGGTACCTGTTTACTTGTACGAGGCTATTTTGGTTCTTCCTAGAATTGCCTTTAGAGATTTGTGCCATCAGTTAAAACATAGAACAACGAGACATACTGCTGTTGAATTTATTGCAGAAATGCAGTATTTTATATCACCCAGTGCTCTCCTTATGGAAACCCATTGTCTCTTAAGAGCTCCTGACTTGAATATCCAGCTACCTACTGGGCATCTCCACTTGGGTGCAGTCCCAGGGACAAGAATAAGCAAGGTGACTGAGCTTAACATTTATACGTAGAATCCTTTTCTACTAGAGTTGGTAGGAATGAGTGGCTTACAATATTTTAGCAGGGTATCATTTTTCCCAATAAAATATTAGTAGGTACTCCAATATGTAAAAAACAAAAACAAAAAAAGCAGGAGTGTGGGTCTGGTTGGGGAAAGCCATAGTTTAGTTTTTCCTCCCATCCAGGTATCCTTGGTCCCCTGAGGTAGCATCTGAGATAACAGGGGAGTTAAGAACAATTAATCCAGGCTGGGTGCGGTGGCTCATGCCTGTAATCCTATCACTCTGGGAGGCTGAGGCGGGCAGATTGCTCGAGGTCAGGAGTTCAATACCAGCCTGAGCAAGAGTGAGACCCCGTCTCTACTATAAATAGAAGGGAAATTAATTGGCCAACTAATATATATATAGAAAAAATTAGCCAGGCATGGTGGCACATGCCTGTAGTCCCAGCTACTCAGGAGGCTGAGGCAGCAGGATTGCTTGAGCCCAGGAGTTTGAGGTTGCTGTGAGCTAGGCTGACGCCACGGCACTCACTCTAGCCTGGACAACAAAGCGAGACGCTGTCTCAAAAAAAAAAAAAAAAAAGAACCATTAATCTAGTCCAATCCCTCCAGAGGCACACAACTCATCTAATAACATGTAGACATTTGTTAAATGACTCCTCAGAAAGATACAGTGGATGATTTCATCAAATACCTAGCAGGACAGTAATGCAGCCTACAGTCATAGGAGGCTGATGGAGATGAACGTAGCATGCGAGCAGGACCAGTTGATGTTCTCCAAGGAATCACTCCAGGTAATCCTGCCCCCTGGAGGGTGGCTTTTAGAAGTGTCTTTAAAATTGGGTCAATAGGGGGAGCTTTTTGCTAATACTCATGTACTCTGGGTGGTGCTTCTCAGACCTTCTGGCCGAACTATTAATGTATTAGTAAAGTCTGCATAGCCCTAGGCAGTGAGCAAAAGTACTTCTGTGGGGCTTGAGAGCAGATGGAAGTAAAGCCCCAAACTGGCTTCATTTCTTTGAAGTCTCCTGATTTACCTTAAAAATTAATGCAAATACTGTGTTCTGTTTCATGAAATGTCCACATATCTGCTTATCCCCGTATTATGCTGAAAGACAAATAAATAAATAAAACATTTTAAAAAAAGAGACCAAATTTACTCTCAAAAGATGATGATTTAGCTTAGCTAAAGTGCCTAGATTCTACATCTGTGCCATAATGCAGCATGCCAGGCCCAGATCACTGCTCCAGGGGCTCGGGTGTCCTATGCTAGATGCCTCGCAGTGCCCTGTTATCCTGGCTGCCTGGCTTTCTCTTTGAAGTCGGTGTTGCTCTCAAGAGTTATTGAGGATGGTTTAATCCTTCCACAGGACCTAGAGGCCTCTACTGTTCTGGTTGGAGTTTCTGCCTCTGTCTTCCTTCTTGGTTGCTCCACTTTTCTGCTTTGGGCTATTACTACATTTGCTGCTGCAGGTGGATCATTATGCTTGACTGTTTTTTTTTTTTTTTTTTTTTTTGAGACAGAGCCTCACTCTGTTGCCTGGGCTAGAGTGCAGTGGTATTGCTGTAGCTCACAGCAACCTCAAACTCCTGGGCTCAAGTGATTTTTCTGCCTCAGCCACTCAAGTAGCTGGGACTACAGGCGCACGACCATGCCCAGCTAGTTTTTATATTTTTTGTAGAGACGGGGGCCTGGGGGGGGGAACGTCCTGGGGGATCTCTTTCTTGCTCAGGCTGGTCTCGAACTCCTGGCCTCAAGCAATCCTCCCTCCTTGGCCTCCCAGAGTGCTAGAATTACAGGCACTAGCCACCACACCAGACCACATTTGACTTTTTGAACTGTTACTTACCTGCCAGATACCTGAAAATTAATTGAGGGTGGTCGAGGGAGGCCAGATTGCCTGGTACAAGTAAAATGAGTTCCAATGAACTCTATGCATTTGTAGAGGGGGGTATAGTTCTATTTCTCACCTACAGAGTGAATGGTAGGTGCTTTTATTACTGTTCCCATGGAGACTCACGATTCATCTTGGACACTTATTGTGAGCTCAATTCGAAGAGGTTGATGTGTTAGCACATGTATGCGTATGTCTAGTCCAAGAAAATGTTTTGAGCTTCATTTATTTCTTCTTAAGTTATTATATGTCTTACTAGTAAACTAGAAGGTGCAATATGTGAAGCTTAGTCTTTTTTTTTTTTTTTTTTTTTTAATGATTTCTCCTTCACTTGAAGAGTTTCCTTTTTAGGAGATAAATTTTCAGAAATTGCATAACAGAAGTCTCTAATTATAATGCTGAAACTTTGAATACATTTTAATATTGCGCAAGAGACTTTTACGGCTGGTTTATTTTTAATTTCCTTCAATGACCTTGCAAAATATGGCTTGCTTCATAATCCTTAATATTGCATTATTTCATTTAAACTATGATTTTATGTTTAAATATATGAATTCTGTGATAAATGATAAAAGATAAAATGACTTTAATAATATTTTAAAGATGTTATGGGATCACGGAATGTCCTTAGCAACTGTGTTTCATTTTCAACCACGGAGGTGGCAAGGCTCATAGTGGCTGCTCTGAAAGAAATTGCTTCAGCTTCAGCTTGAACTATGAACCCTCATAAAGGCCCAAGTCCAGGCCCAGACTGAATTTTCTTTTTTGTTTTTTTTAGACAGTCTCACTCTGTTGCTGGGGCTAGAGTGCTGTGGCGTCAGCCTAGCTCACAGCAACCTCTCAAACTCCTGGGCTCAAGTGATCCTCCTGCCTCAGCCTCCCGAGTAGTTGGGACTACAGGCATGCGCCACCATACCTGGCTAATTTTTTCTATTTTTGGTAGAGACGGTTCTCATTCTTGCTGGTCTCGAACTCCTGACCTCAAGTGATCCTCCTGCCTCACTCAGCCTCCTAGATTGCTAGGATTGATTACAGGCGTGAGCCACTGTGCTGGCCTGAATTTTCTAATTACTCCTCCTCACGGCCTGTACACATAGAAGGACATCCTGCTGCACTTGATTGGTCCTTCCCTGTCTGCGAAACCTGATCAGAAATACTTGATCAGCAAGGGTCAAACTAGGTCTGGGCTGAGTTTATCTGAGCAGATCTCAGTTTCTCCACTTCAGAAAGGATTCTTGGAATTGGATCCTAAGCTGCATTGTAAGTTTTGGTTGACAGCATATGGCCTGCAGTTCAAACTTTGTTCATACTTGTGCCATATGGTTGAAATTGCAAAAATGCCAGAAAGAATTCTGCAGTGCTAGATGACACATTTTAAAAGTCTCATGAATGTGGTGAGACTTATTTACATAGGTGTTTGCATATGTACCTAATTGATCTCTCATACAAATTATTATTATTTTTCATGTCAGATGGATAATGTGCCCACGTCATAAAAATTAGATGGAGGCACATCACACACATGCAGGTGAACACCTAATCATCATACTTATGAACTATTATATATATATATATATTTTTTTTTTTGGAGACAGAGTCTCACTCTGTTGCCTGGGCTAGAGTGCCGTGGCACCAGCCTAGCTCACAGCAACCTCAAACTTCTAGGCTTAAGCTATCGTCCCGCCTCAGCCTCCCAAGTAGTTGGGACTACAGGCATGCACCACCATGCCTGGCTAACTTTTTCTATATATTTTTAGTTGTCCAGCTAATTTCTTTCTATTTTCAGTAGAGACGGGGTCTCGCTGTTGCTCAGGCTGGTCTCGAACTCCTGAGCTCAAACGATCCTCTCACCTTGGCCTCCCAGAGTGCTAGGATTACAGGCGTGAGCCACCTTGCCTGGCCTGAACTATTATATTAATACAGAAAGATCTCATACAAATTATTATTTTTTTATTTTATTTTTTTTGCTGTCTTCCACCTCCCCTTATACAGATTATTTTTTACTTAAACCTTTCACTTCTGTCCCAGATTTGTATATTTGAAAGCCTGTATCAGGAGATAGGAATAGGGAGACCTCTTAGGTTCTTAATTAATAGTAATAGTACCTCCTTACATTTGAATCAATTTCATATTTTAAAATCCACTCTCAGAAAAAAAATATCTTTATTTTTTATTTAGTTTAGAGATAGAGTTTTTCTCTGTCACCCAGGCAAGGGTGCAGTGGCCCAATTATAGGTCACTGCAACCTCAAATTCCTGGGCTCAAGTGATCCTTCCATATCAGCCTCTTGAGTAGCTAGAACTATAGACAGGCACCACCACGCCTGGCTAATTTTTAAATTTTTTTTTGCAGACTTGGAGTCTCACTATATTGCCCAGGTTGGTCTTCAACTACTGGAATCAAGTGATTACCCTGCCATGGCCTTCCAAAGACTGGGATTATAGGCTTGAGCCACCATCCTCGTCTGAAAAATATGTATCTTTAGATAGTGGAGATGCTAATTCTGACTACGGGAAAATATTTCTAGTTACAAGAGAAAATTATTTTTCTGGAAGAGTCAAGCTAATTAAATGTTGATCTTAATCTGTAACTTGGATAGAAGGCAATGTATAACTGTAGTGGTATGAAACATATACAGAAGAGACTGACATTGGTATGTGAACCTAAGTTCAAAGTAGACCCTGGAGAGCTGTCTTGATTATAGAAGCCAACTTTTGAGGCACAGTGTATGGGTGGCAATCTCACATTTGATGAAGGCAGTGGCTAGGACTAGAATATCCAGTTCATTGGTGGAATTTAGCCCTGAAGAAATTAAGTTGACATTTTAGTCTTTGGGAGTCAAGAAAGCAGTTGATTTCCATCCAGGAAATTTTCCTCTGTGCTGTGGTCCTCGAGCCATCATAAAATATTTTACTTCCAGATAGGATTGATTTGAGTAACTTTCTGCATAAGTGTTCAGGGGAGGGCTCAGCACAAGTTAAAAATTTAAAAGGGAAATAACCACACAGAATTTGGAGGAGATACAAAAACCCACTTTCATCCATTCATCTATCTGTCCATCCATCTATTCATCAATCCATCCATCCACCTACTCACCCACTCACTTATCCATCTTCAATGCTTGTTTGCTTGATTATTTCATCACATATTTATTGAGTCCCATGTTTGTAGCAGACATTGAGCTAGGTACAGGGGATATAATGGAGAGGAAAATGAATATGGGTTCTGTTTTCATGGCACTTACAGTCTAACAGGTGTGATAGAGGTTAAGTAACTAAATATTATAAATTGTGAAAAGGGATTTTGAAACAAAGGTGCAGAGTGCTTTGAGAAAAAAGCAATGGGAGATTTGTCCTAGTCTGAGGGTTAGGACAGCTTCTCTGCTCAAGAGGTGTTTGAGCTGAGATCTGAAAGAGGAGTTACTAGGTGAAGAATGGGAGAGAGAGCTAGCTTGTACTGGCTTGTGAGACACAATTGTGTAAATCTCTTCCCAACTTGGTATTTTGGTTGGTGGGTTGAAATTGGCCATGGTGGGAGTAACTATACCATGGAAATCTGCAAACACTACAAACGAAGCTTTCTTTTGGAAAGGTAGTTGTTAAACACTTGCCAGCATCCCCCTGGGAGAAGGGGAAGGTAACTAAGCACCCACTAGGACTCAGGCCTACATTAAATACTGAATGTATTATTTTATTTAGTCACAATAAGCTGTGTGGTAGATACATAAAACTTATCCTCACTTCGTGGAGATAGAGGGAGATTTAGAGAAAAAGAATAAATTCTCCCAAATTGTTAAGCTAGAAAATGAATACAGTCATATTCGAATTTAGGTCTGTTTCGTCTTTCCTCTTCATTATGCTGTCAGAGGCTTTTGGACATGTTTGGTGCCAAGTAGTAGGCACCAAACAAACACTTCTCCCCAGGTTTAATTGACTGTGAAAACGACTGTCAGAAGAGTCCTTGTAAATGGTTTACTCACTTCTAGAGTGTGAAAGTGTACTTTTTAGAAGTTAAAAATATAACTATTTTTTCAAACATAGAATGAACACATGTCAAAGATTTCATCATCTCATTAATTAATAGGTGACAGAAAAAGTATGATGGTAAAGCTGTTTGAAGAGCATTTAAGGGTATTTATAGGCAATTTAAAAAGAAACGTTAGAATAAATTTTCTAAGCTAGAAACTAAACTGATTAGTGTCTTACAGGGCAGTAAACCATAACCTTTGAGATTATCTGTTCTACTGGAGAAAATTCATTTGCATCTTTACTGGGCATAAACCTACAAGACAATATAACTTCACAAAGTCTAAGTCCCTAGTTAAC
This sequence comes from Mirza zaza, assembly GCA_008750895.1. NCBI lineage: Eukaryota > Metazoa > Chordata > Mammalia > Primates > Cheirogaleidae > Mirza > Mirza zaza. Next base: position 27,368 of record VSMD01085375.1, read on the forward strand.
AGTAAATAGAAAAGTCAGAAATGGTAACTTCTGCTAAAAAATGAAATAATCCTTGGAAGGACTGTGTGGCCTTATTGCCATGTTTTGTGTCATTTTTCTTAAGATGTGCAAGCAGGTAACCATCACTCTAACCTGTAATGTCTGTGGTGCTCTAACTTTGGGTTGCTGCAGCAGTGTAATAAGTGGTTAGGTATGGGGACTCTAGAGTGAAGATCTGCTCTGGTTTGAATGCTGGTTCTATCCTCTAGTAGCTGTGTAACCTTGTGCAAATTTTAAAACCTCTTCCTCAGTTTCTTCATATGCATAAGCAGGAAATAATAACAACAATAATACTTATAGGTTGTGGTATTGAGTTAGTACATGTGAAGTATTTAGAATAACATCTGGCACATGATAAGAACTATATATGATTGTTATTTTGAAAATATGTCAAAATAGTTTCAGGATATCAAGGATAGAAATTCAGGACGCTGAATTATATTTTATTTAATTAATTAATTAACTTTTCAATTTTTAAAATTTTCTGTAGAAACAGCGTCTCCCTGTATTCCCAGGCTGGTCTCAAACTCCTAGCCTCAAATGATCCCCCCACCTTAGCCTCCCAAAGTGCTGGGATAACAGGTGTGAGGCGCTGTGCACCACCAGACTGCATCTTAAACAACCAGCCTAGGTGGTTTTGATGAAGGTAGTCACGGACTATATTTGAAGCTACACTGCTGTGTACTTTCTACTTTAGTCAGCATTGACTCAGAAAGTTGAAAGGGGCTGGGTGTGATGGCTCACGCCTGTAATCCTAGTACTCTGGGAGGCTGAGGCGAGTGGATTGCTCAAGGTCAGGAGTTTGAAACCAGCCTGAGCAAGAGTGAGACCCTATCTCTACTAAAAATAGAAAGACATTAATTGGCCAAATAAAATATATAGAAAAAACTAGCCAGGCATGGTGGCGCATGCCTGTAGTCCCAGCTACTTGGGAAGCTAAGGCAGAAGGATTGCTTGAGCCCATGAGTTTGAGGTTGCTGTGAGCTAGGCTGATGCCATGGCACTCCAGCCCGGGCAACAAAAAAAAAAAAAAAAAAAAAAAGAAAGTTGAAAGGGCCGGGGAGCCTGTGAGAGAGGAAATGAAAGAGTAGTGAACCTACTATAAGCTAGGAAAAGCAAAGAACAAAGAAACAGGGAGAGGCCTATCTGGCCCAGGCATACATGACTCATAAGGAAAAGATTTTAGGCCAGGCACGGTGGCTGATGCCTGTAATTCTAGCACTTTGGTGGTTAAGGTGGGGGCATCGCTTGAGCCCAGGAGTTTGGGACCAGCCTGGCCAACGTAGCAAGACCCTGTCTCTACAAAAAATAGAAAAAAATTAGCTAGGGATGGTGGCACATGCCTGTAATCCAGCTGCTTGGGAAGCTGAAAAGGGAGAATCACTTGAGCCCAGGAGTTTGAGGTTGCAGTAGGCTATGATGATGCCACTACACTCTAGCCCAGGCAACAGAGCAAAACTCTGTCTCAAAAAACAAAACAAACAAACAAAGAACCCCCACAAACAAAACAAAACAACCCAAACAAACAGAAAAGAAAATTTCAAAGGCAATTGGGGACTTAGGAAATGCTCAATGATTAGTGAGTATATCACTGAGTTTTACACATTGAAAATTAGGTTAGGTCCTGAAATTGGAAAAGAGAGGGAAGATTGCAACAATTTAATATCAACCATCACTGACTTAGTTTAGACATAGAAAATGTGAAAGGATGTTACACACACACATGTTCCACACACACACATTGGAAGAACATGAAAAGATAATTGGAGAAAAAACTAGCTCAGTTAAGAGAGCAAAGCAAGGAAGTCTGTCAAGTTCCTGGATTGATTATCCAGTGATACTAACAATTTATGTTGCTATATAAATGCTAATGGTAAGTGTGACAAATCTCTGTAGACAATTTGGCCCTGACAAGAGTTTATGAATTTTTCTTTACTAATTTAACAGTCTTGATCAGCTGGAAACAAAAGGGAAAGATATCCTAATCTTGAGAAAGGCTACCCAGTTGCACTGGAAATGAATAGAAAACCTAGACTGGGCCATTCACACAACTCACCACTCCTACAGCCTACAAACATTTAGTGACTGAGAAAACTACCACACAAAGGGTATCTATAACCAAGGCATCCATCCAAAACCTAGATCACCATCAAAGCACCCACAAACAAAGCCAAAGGTTCTTATCTAATATATGCTATAAACAAATCCACATGAATGAGGGAAGGGGAAAAAGACCTGTCTAAACAAAAGAAAATCTAAAAATAAGAAGCAACAGTTACTCCAGATGAGAGGGAATCAGAGCAAAAGGTCACCCCCAAAAGGGAATACCAGCTTACAAGCAATAGTATCAACCAAAATCAGAATATTGAAATGACAGATAAAGAATTCCAAATATGGTTTATAAGCAAGCTCAGTGAAATACAAGAGAAAATGGAAAACCTACACAAAGAAACCACAAAAAAATTCAGGAAATGAGTGAAAAATTCACCAAAGAAATTGAATTATTAAAAAGAATCAAATAGAACTTGGGAAATGAAAAATTCATTCAAGGAAATACAAAACAGTGGAAAGTCTTAAGAATAGACTAGAACAGGCAGAAGAAAGAATCTCAGAGCTTGAAGACAATACCTTTGAATTAAAGCAAGTCAGTCAAAAACAACAGAGAGGCCAGGCACGGTGGCTCACGCCTGTAATCCTAGCACTCTGGGAGGCCGAGGTTGGGCAGATTGCTTGAGGTCAGGAGTTCGAAACCAGCCTGAGCAAGAGCAAGACCCCATCTCTAATATAAATAGAAAGAAATTAATTGGCCAACTAATATATATAGAAAAAAGAAAAAGAAAAAAAAATTAGCTGGGCGTGGTGGTGCATGCCTGTAGTCCCAGCTACTTGGAAGGCTGAGGCAGCAGGATTGCTTGAGCCCAGGAGTTTGAGGTTGCTGTGAGCTAGGCTGATGCCATGGCACTCACTCTAGCCTGGGCAATAAAGCAAGACTCTGTCGCAAAAAAACAAAACAAAACAAAACGAAACACACACACACACAAAAACACAGAGAATTAAGAAGAGAGAACAAAGCCCACAAGAAATACAAGATTATATAAAGAGGCCAAACATAAGAATTATAGGCATCCCCGAGGGTGAAGAAGAAAACACACAAGTGTTAGAAAACCTATTTGAGGGCATATTGAGGAAAACTTCGCTGGTCTTGCTAGAAATTCAGATATCCAGGTACAAGAAGCTCAGTGAACACCTGGGAGAATCATTGCAAAGGGGCAACCACCATGACACATAGTCATCAGACTAGTCAAAGTTAACATGAAGGAAGCACTCCTGCAAGCCATAAGGCAAAAACATCAGGTAACTTACAAAGGAAAACCCATCAGGCTAACTGCAGACTTCTCAACAGAGACTTTAAAAGCCAGAAGGGATTGGTGCTCCATCTTCAGTCTTCTTAAACATCATAATGGCCAGCCTAAAATTTTTATCCTGCAAAAGTAAGTCTCCAATATGAGGGAGAAATAAAGATTTTTTCAGACAAGTAAACACTGAGAGAATTTGTCAAGACCAGACCTGCCCTGCAGGAATTACTCAGATCTGCATTATACATTGATCAGCACAATAGAAACCCACTAGTTTAATATATATATACTTTTTTTTTTCTTACTTTGTTGCCTAGGCTAGAGTGCCATGGCATAAACCTAGCTCACAGCAACCTCAAACTCCTGGGTTCAAGCAATCCTCCTTGCCTCAGGCTCCCAAGTAGCTGGGACTACAGGTGTGCACCACCATGCTGGGCTAAGTTTTTCTATTTTTAGTAGAGACAGGGTCTCATTCTTGCCCAGGCTGGTCTTGAACTCCTGAGCTCAAGCAATCCTCTGGCCTCAGCCTCCCAGAGTGTTAGCATTACAGACATGAGCCACTGTGCCTGGCCCGGTTCAACATACGGAAATCCACAAATGTGATTCATCACATAAAAAGAACTAAAAACGAAGATCATGCGATCATCTCCATAGATGTAGAAAAAGCTTTTGACAAAATTCAGCACCCTTTTATGATAAAAACTCTTTCTTAACAAACTAAGCATAAATGGAACATAACTCAAAACTATAAAAGCCATATATGACTAACCCACAGTCAACATCATACTTTATGAATGGGAGAAAAGTTGAAAGCATTCCCACTCACAACTGGAACAAGACAATGATGCCCACTGTCACCACTTCTATTTAACATAGTGCTGGAAGTCCCAGCTAAAGCAATCAGTCAAGAGAAGGAAATTAAGGGTATCCAAATGGGTAAAGAGGAGGTCAAATTATTGATCTTTACTGGTGATATGATCTTACATCTAGAAAACCCCAAAGATTCTACCAAGAGATCTTTGGAATTGATGAATAAATTCAGCAAAGTCCCAGGTTTCAAACTCAATGTACACAAAGCAGTGTACATTCTACACACCCACAATGGTCAAGCTGAGAATTAAAGCAGAGATTCAATAACTTTCACAATAGCTACAAAGAAAATAAAATGCCTAGGAATATATTTAACCAAGGAGGTGAAAGATCTCTACAAAGAGAACTACAAATCTCTGAGGAAGAAAATTACAAATGATGTAAAGAAATGGAGAAACATATCATGCTCTTGGATCAGCAGAATCAACATTGTTAAAATGTTCATAGTACTCAAAGTGATTTACAGATTCAATGCAATCTTCATTGAAATACCAATGTCATATTTTGCTGTTCTAGAAAAAATAATTGTATGCTTCGTTTGAAACATTTTGTAGTGAGAAGCAGATTATTTTAGAGGAATATAAATATTTTAAACAGAGTGATATAGAAACTAAGTGTTTTTCTTAAGCTTATTTGTTTATTTTTTTGAGACAGAGTCTCACTCTCTTGCCCAGGCTGGTAGACTTAAATATTAATGGTACAGAAAAAGAAAGAGATTATGCCCTGAATAATTCAGATAATAGATTTATTACCCACTAGTATTTTTGTACATGGCCTTTCTATTTGCAAAGAAAACTGTTTTCCCTACCCCAGCCTTACACATTAAACCTTAGTTTTAGTGGAGTTCATACCTTTGGTTAATTGGTTACCGATATCTATGCAGAGTAATGTCCCACAAAGACAAGGGTGGGGAACCTGAGACCTTAAGGCCACACGTGGCCTTCTAGGTCCTTAAGTACAGCCTTTTGGGCCGGGCGTGGTGGCTCACGCCTGTAATCCTAGCTCTCTGGGAGGCCGAGGTGGGCGGATCATTTGAGCTCAGGAGTTCGAGACCAGCCTGAGCAAGAGCGAGACCCCATCTCTACTATAAACGGAAAGAAATTAATTGGCCAACTAATATATATAGAAAAAAAAATTAGCCGGGCATGGTGGCGCATGCCTGTAGTCCCAGTTGCTTGGGAGGCTGAGGCAGCAGGATTGCTTGAGCCCAGGAGTTTGAGGTTGCTGTGAGCTAGGCTGATGCCATGGCACTCACTCTAGCCTGGGCAATAAAGTGAGACTCTGTCTCAAAAAAAAAAAAAAAAAAAAAAAAAAAGTACAGCCTTTTGACTGAATCCAGATTTTACAGAGCAAATCCTTTTATTTTTTATCAATACATTTTTATTTGTCTTTTATATTTTATTTTATGTTTAAGATGAACATGTATTTAAAATACCAAAGAATAAAATAAGTTTCAACGAAATAATCCTCCCAGGGTGACCAGCACCATTAGAACATCAGTAAGCCATAAATTGACAGCTACAACACTTGTGATTTACTTCTAACTTCCCCCGCCTGACTGGTGTCACTACCACACAAGGCTGGTTGGCCTGAGTTTATGGGGGTGGAGTACATTAGTCTGTTACCAGCTTTTGACACCAGGGCACTGTGTTTCTGTTTGAAGTGGAATTTGTGAATAGTTGCATGGCTTGACAGTATTTTTTAATTCTGTCTGCTTAACACCCCCTCTTGTCAAAGAAGACCAAGAGAACACTCACTGAAGGAGTGAGTGAACACAGAAGAACACAGGAAGAAAACAGATTTTTAAATGAGGATTGGGAGTTGCAATATGCTCTCATTTCTGCTAAAGATAAGATGATTTGCTTGCTTTGTAATACTGCAATATCAACATTAAAGAAATCGAGCGCTCATCAGCATTATAACACTCCTGAGGGCCACAGATATATTAAATTAGAGTGAGAGGTGCAAAAGGTTGTATCGCAGAAATTAAAAGATGAAACAGAAAAGCAAAGACAATTCTTTCAAGCAGCATTAAGACCTGGAAATAATGCCACTGAAGCAGTTTATAAAGTAGCTTATGTACTCAGGGAAAAAAGGGGAGCCATTCAGTCATGTAGAAATTGTGAAAGAATTCATCGTTGAAGTTGTAGGATGCTTAGACCTTGATAATATTTCAGAGTACAAACAACTGCCTCTTAGAAGGAGAGCCATAACCTATTAGCAACATGAATTAGTCTTCAACTTAACAGAACAACTTCATGCAGTACTTCAAAATGAAAATATATATTATTTAATGAGTTTGGATGAATAAAGTGATGCTACTGATGCTATACTTCATTTGGGTTGTAACAGAAGATTTTCTTTGCTATGAAGAGTTACTTGCTTTGAGCACTCTTGGGAACAGAACACAGGGAATAGATATCTTCAACAACTTTCAAGAAAAATGTCATGAAGTTGGACTGAATTGGGCAAATTTAGTGAGTGTATGTACAGATGGTGAACTTTCCATGACAGGAAATCATGAAGGGTTTATTGCACAGATAAAAAAAAATATTAACAGATCCAGATGCTCTCATTTCTTTTCATTGTATCTTGCATCAGCAAAATCTCTGTGCTAAAGCTACTATTTTAAATGACATTTTGCAAAAAATTGTAAGTATTGTTAACTATATTCTGGCAAATGCAACATGGCATTGTCAGTTTCTTAACATGCTAAAGTTGAACAATGAGGTATTAAGTGTGGCAGCTGTTATAGAGCTATTTATTGGAGAACACAACGAAAGCGTCACTGACTTTTGAGAATTATGTCACACTCAAATTAGCATGCCAGCTTCACCTGGTTGATATCACTAAGGCACCTAAAGAATTACAGATTGAATTTATTGAGCTCTCAGTAGATGACATTTTAAAGCCATTGTTTGATGCTAAGAAAGATCCAACTGAAATATGGAACAATGCAGTAGAATATTCATGCCTTTGGCAACATGCCCGAAAAATGCTTTCTTGCTTTGCAGCCACTTATTGCTGTGACTCTACATTCTCCCACTAACCCAAATCAAGATGACCTTAAGGTCACAAATGACTGATACCCATCTAGAGGATCAACTGAAACCTTCATGCTGCAACCAAATACTCTAATGCTTTCCAACAAAAGCAGACACAACAAAGTCATTCAGAAGTTAACTTTAAAATTAACATGTAGTTTTCAATTTTTGAAATTATCAAGTACATAGTAGTCGGATTTTTACAAAATAATCTACATTTTTAAGTATATATAATTGAAGTTTCTTGAATGTGGCCTTATTTTATTATAACTAAATTAATGTGGCTTTCCAACATGAAAAAGTTCCCCAGCCATGTACTGAGGATTCCACTAAGCTAAGGCAGTGAGTGACCAGCACTTGTTGGGGCCATTTGTAACCATTATGGATTCCATGAAACAATCTATACTGATTAGAGAGGTGAGCAGAGGACTAGGAGGCCAGATAAAGAAGAAAATTCAGAATGACAGCATGCTACTCTAGGAAAAGCCTTTTAGAGTGCTTCTTAACGATACAAAAGTATTTTAAGAATTGTAAATCATAGTAAAAAAATCTCAATTGTCAGAGTTTTGTAAAACCTCTAAGTCCTGTCTTGGTTTTAAAAATGAAACATTATTCATTCCTTTATTTACTTCTTCCTTTAGTAAATATTTGCTGAGGTTTCCCATGTGCCCACCCTGTTTAGAACTCAACTTGGTACAGGTGTATTACTGTCTACTGTATATTACATATCACCACCCTCTGTCTCTTAAACCTACCTTTTCTTCATGGCACTGATCACTATACAACATTTTATTGTTTATTTTCTGCCTCTTGCACTAGATTATAAATTCCATGAAGTCAAGGGCTTTAACTCTTTTTATTCACTGCTCTTTTCCCATGGTCTAGAATAGTGCCGGAAACATATTCAGTGCTCAATAAATGTTTATTGAATGAATGAATGAACTAATTACTTAAAAATTTATTTTCTGTCAAACACATATCCCTGTTCAACAGTAGAGTCTACTGTCTGTCTATATCATTCTCATAAATGTCTTTGTGGTCAGTCTCTGATGATTATCTCAAAATGCAAACCATATAATGCAAATCAATGGCAAAGTGAAGTTATATATCCTGCAAAATAGGAAGGATTTTATGAAGTCGATGAAGGAGAACTGCTAGGCCATTGGCAAATCTGAATCTAGCAGAGTTAAATCATGTAAAAAAATTAAGAATGACAGAGATAATTGGCAAGTGTGATACAAGAGAGGAATTTCAAAAAAGAGTGATATGAATGTGAAAGAATTAAAATTTGAGTTACTTGGCAAAATGAGTGAAAGATGAATATTTTTTAAAAATGGTCAATCTTGTAATCTTGCTTTGAAAGTCAAATGTAAAGAATATTGTACGAGGTGGAAGATGTTTTATCTTGCTGTCATATAAGTTGTCAGATAGCTAGGCAAGCCCTGTTAGCACGGGAATAGTTATTATAGTTATTATAATAGTTATAATAGTTCCAATTATAATAAAAATTTGGTTAAATAAAGGGCAAAGCAAACTTATTTTCATCATTTTTGGTTTTATTTCTCAACTTGAAGTCTTGATCAAACCTAATTTTTTCCCTACTATTTACTATGAAGTTTTGATTCTCATTTAAAATAAGTTCACTTACAGTGGCCTTTTCCTGGTACTGTTTGTTCTTTGAGAACTGGGGTCATGGAATGATGTCCCATGAAAGGGCCATATATGCAAAGCAGCCCCCAAATGCCAAGGGAGCCAAGAAACCAAAGAAGGAGGTAGACAAATCCAGTTTCTTAGTATAGGGTGATTTAATTTATTAGGGGAACAAATGGACAGAAGTGTGGTCTTGGATAATGGCAAGACTGGTTGATCTCTGCACCACAAAGCCCCAGACCCAGGGCTTATATCTTGGGGGGAAGTAGATGTCCTCTGGAAGGAATGTGTAGATGGCTGCCAGTGTCAAAGCCTGTGACGTACGTGACAACATGAAGGCTTGTTTTGGAGGCAAGGCAAAACTTACAGTAGATAGGTGTTTCTACATAGAGAGTAATACATCAACTAGACATTTTGAAGGCATTCCCAGACTCAGGGTTAGTCAGGAGTCACATGGTGCATTAGCATTTAAAATAAAGTCACTCTTGTCCCCACAAATGTGATAAATACAATATTTAGAAGACTGTCCAAGGCGTAGAGACAGCATAGAGAAAGGAGGAGTGAGCAGGGAGATGAAGGCTTCCTGCAGGAGGACATGTACAGGTTGGGGCTTTATTGACAAGCAAATTGAGGTATCAAGGAGCAAACGGGGGAGTTGTTTCTCACGGCAACTAGCGAGACAGCCTGGGGTTCAGAGTTGCATGTATTTGGGTTCACAGCCCTGATATGTCTCTTACTTGCTGTGTGAACCAGGGCAAATTACTTAACTTCTCTGAGTCTTTGATTTCTCATCTGGAAATTTTTATGTAGAAAAACATAGCAACATTGTAGATCTAAGCTGTGATGAGCTAATTAAGACATCTTGGTTCTACTCTCTCCCCTCATCAACTTGTGTATAGATAGCTTAAATATGAAATTGCTGCTGTTAGCTTTAGTTGGTTTTGGAGATTTAGAATCAGGTACACTTCTACTGGGGAGTTGTTGTCAGTAAAAACCTGGACACATGGACTCTGGAGGTGCACTACTAACACTTGAGCATTGTGCTCGCCTCCTGCATTCTGGATGGTCTATCTGAGTGCACAGGGCGGTGGTTGGGGGGACGGCAGAGTGGTGACGGGGACACAAGGAAAAAAGAGTGATCCTAGCTGGAATGTGCTACCAGAGAATCCACGGCGACCAAAGGCCATGCCTCCTGATGACACAGCAAGAAACAGAGCCAGGCAGTTTCAAATTTTTTAATTCAGAGCATAGGAAATGTCCTCCAACTCTGCAGCTATTAATAGTTAATTTACCATGTACCAAACACCCTGCATTTTCTCACTTAATGTTCACTGTAAGGTACCTACTGTTATTAACACTATTTTCCAGATGAGGACCCTGAGGCTTAAGAGGCTAAGCCAAGGCCTCGCAGATAATGGCAGAGCTGGGACTAATCCAGTTCTCATTCTAGAGTCAGTGCTTTCAACTGGCACACTTGGCACCCGGTGACTGTACAGTTATATTTGCCATCAGTGCCACATGGATTGTCTTTCACTTATAAAATTAGCTGTTGGTGGACTGTCCTTGATCGTTTGTAAGACTAAGGTAATTTGAGGTAATTTATCACCTTGACAGAAGAAAAGAATGTAGGTAGGAAAGGACAGACAAGGAACGCCAGCTGGTGAAGCCACTGTTTATCATATAGTTATTTTTTTTTTTTTTTGAGACAGAGTCTCACTTTATTGCCCAGGCTAGAGTGAGTGCCGTGGCATCAGCCTAGCTCACAGCAACCTCAAACTCCTAGGCTCAAGCAATCCTGCTGCCTCAAACTCCCAAGTAGCTGGGACTACAGGCATGTGCCACCATGCCCGGCTAATTTTTTCTATATATATTAGTTGGCCAATTAATTTCTTTCTATTTATAGTAGAGATGGGGTCTCGCTCTTGCTCAGGCTGGTCTCGAACTCCTGAGCTCAAACGATCCGCCCACCTCGGCCTCCCAGAGAGCAAGGATTACAGGCTTGAGCCACCGCGCCTGGCCTATCATATAGTTATTTAACAATACTTTGTATCAAACAATGTTTTAAGGTTATTTATTTGTTTATCTTTTTAGAGACAGGGTCTTACTCTGTCACCCAGGCTGATGTGTGGTGGTGTGATCATAGCTCACTTTAACCTCAAACTCCTGGGCTCAAGCGATCCTCCCACCCTGGCCTCCCAAAGTGCTGGGGTTACAGGTGTGAGCTACTGTGCCCAGCCCAGGTAATGTTTTATTTATTTATTTATTTGTTTGTTTATTTATTTTATTTATCCTACCAATTTGTGATTTGACCAGATAATGTTTTAGATAAACAAGATATGTTCATCTAAGATATGTTTTAGGAACTCACCACTTATTAGGAGACAGATTCACAGAGAAAATGATATTACAGTAAAAAAAGAGCAACACCAGAGCATCACAAGGTGCAGCTGGTACACAGGGGTGATCAACTCTGCTTTGGGGATTTAGGGAAGGCTGCACACAGTGCGATAATTGGGACTCCTGAAAGACACACGGGAGCTTCCCAGTCAGGCACGATACAGATCCGCACGCCTGGCAAAGGCAGCAGCTTGTGCCAGAGTGAGGAAGTTAATAGTTCAGTAGTGCTGGATGGTAGGGCTTAAAATTGGGGTAGGGGGTGGGGGGGAGATACAAGCGAGGATTCTGGTGACTTGGGCAAAGGGACTCAGATCATGAAGGGCCCCCTCTGCTAGGCTAAAGAATTTGGAGTATTATCTCTAATCCAGACAGAAATCCTGAGGAATTTTATACTGGAGGCAGCATGACTAACCCCGATCCCTTCGTTTGCCACTCCATGTATACCCTCCCCTATCTGTGCTCTGCCCTGTGACACACGAGGCCGCCCTCCATGGATGACGTCTGTTGGCAGCTTTGCCTCTGACTTTCTGTTGGCTTTGGCCGTGGGGAGCACTGCCAGGGGATCAGAGGGAGGGAAGAGCGTGTGGTTAGACAATCAAACCCTACATCTCTACTTTTGGAGTCATGGTGCACTGCCTGTATCATTCAGCCGAAGGCCACGGCTCTTGTTGGTGGCCCTCTCTACGTAGGTCTGGCTTTCTCTTTAGTAATTGCTTTATTCTCTTAGCTCGTTAGGTCTAGGAATAATAAAGGTACTTCATTGTTACTAGTCTGGGAGTATGTCATAATCCCTGTGATTTTCCTACACTCTGCCCAAATCTTTTCAAATATAGTAATCTCTCTATTAACATTTCCACCCATGGCCTAATTTGAGTGCTACCTTGTTCCTACCCAGACCTTGGTGGAAAAGATGGCCATATATTTATTTTAGAATAATGGTGTAGGTGGCAAGAAAGAAGGTACTGAGAACAAAGAAGAAGAATGTACAATAATTCAGACAAGAGATGACTGGACCTGAATTTAGGTTACAGCAGTTGTGATGGAGAGGAGAGAGAGGGATGCATGAGATACTTGGAGATAGAATTAATATGATTTGATGCAACCCTCACGACCAATCAGATTCATCTTTGCCAAATACTCGCTAGGTGGGGCAGAATTCTATCCTGTAGTCTATCTTGCACCAATTTCAAAAAAGGTGGTTTATAGATGAGTAGAAGACAAGCAAGTAGGACAGGTGCCCCCCAAGCTTTCAAATAATGTAACATGGAGAAAGGCTTGGAGGAATCAGGAACAATTCGTGTTTTTAAAGGCTTCAGTGTCCTGTCCCACTGGGTCAGGATGGCATTTCTGGCTCCGTCCCACTTTCCAGGGCCCATTAGGCGATACTGGTAAGAGGTACATGGTCCAAAGAAAACTTCCCAAGCTAGTCTGGGATCCTTGAGGAACAGAAGCGGGACGTTGGGCTTCGCGCCTATGCATGCAGCAAGCTCGTCCATGTAGGGAATGTAGTCGAGTTTGTCTTCACTGGGGTCCGCCATCACACCCCTGAGAGGGAAGAAGATGGATGACTCTTTAGTAAGGACCCTGCACTTCTCAAGTTACCAGATCCGCCCCTCCTCCTGCCAGTTCGTTTCCTTTTTGGGAATCGAACCATGTCTGAGAAAGTTTGCCTATGTTGGAAAGAAAGAATGAATGGAATTTATCTGCAGTATCTATGATGACAATTAATTTTGTTAGAGAGGATAAAAGGAGGCAGTTGGAAGAGAAGTTTTAAATAATGTTTTAGGTTCTCGAATTTGATATGAAGATAAAGTCTGACCAGTCCAAATGCAACAGTTGTTGAATGAATGAACATGATCAGAAATCATCACATACACATGCACCTAAAGTTTTTTCTTCATGTTAACTGTGAGTGCAGGGAGCCAGCACTGAGCTTGCTACAGATGGGGCACAGAGTAATGTGAAGGCTTTGCTTATACTTATTTCTGTCGTTAGTAAACTTTCACGATGTCCCAACATCAATCATTTATCCATTCAATGAATAAATAAATAAATATTAAGTGGCTGTCCCATTCTAGGCACCATTCCAGGTGTTGGGGGTCCAACAGTGAACAAAACAAAGTCCTTGCCATCAACGAGTTTACATTCTAACGGTGGAAGTCAACGGACTATTAAGAACAACGATGACAACGGCCAAGGAGATATGTGACACATCAGGTGGTAATGGGCATTATGAAAAATGTAAACGAGGGCAACGGTGAGACTGGGTGGGTTGCCGTTTAATATAATGTTGTCATAGAAGGCTTCTCTCTTATGAGGTGGCTTTTGAACCGAGTGAGCCACGCGGGTGTCTGGGGGAGGACATGCCAAACAAGCAGAGGGAAGAGCAAGTGCAAGTGTCCTGCGGGGGCTGTGGTTGGCGTGTTTGAGGACCGGGGAGGAGGCTGCACTGCTGAAGCAACGTGGCTGAGGTGGGAGCGCGGCAGGCAGTGGGGCGCAGGCAGAGCTGGGCGCCCTGCAGAGCCGCAGAGGTACAGGGAGGCTTCCGGGGCGGAAGGGAAGCGACCAGAGGGCAGTGAGGAGAAGGGCAATGTGGCGTGGCTCACTCTGGCCGCCGTGTAAGGCCACACTGTAGAATGGCCACTGTGCAGGGAGGGAGACCAGAGAAGAGGCAGCGGCAAGTGTCCTGGTAAGAGATGTTGGTGGCCTGGGCTGGGGTGACAGCAGCAGGGGAAGCGAGAGGTGTCTGAATTCTGGATTCCCTCGGAAGATAGGAGTATTTGTTGAGGTGGAGTGGGAGAGAAAAAGAGGAGAAAAGGATTACCCCAAGGTTTTTGACTGATCAGCTGGAATGAGTAGCTATTAACTGAGATGGGGAAGAGTCTCAGAGTGGCCCATTTACAGGGCATATGGGGGAGTGGAGGGAGGCAAGCGCTCGTTTTTACACATTAAATTTGAGATTCCTGTTAAATATCTAAGTGGAGCTATCGAGAGAGAGTTGGATTAGGAGTTTGGAGTTCTGGGGAAAGATTTGGGTTAGAGACACACGTTTTGGAGCCGTTTAAGTATATGATGGTATTTAAAGCCACAGGCCTGGATGAGGCCACCTAGGAGTGGGTGTGAACAAAGTCAGGAGAGGTCTCAGGACCAAGTTTGGGACTCATTAACGTTTAGGAGTTAGGAAGAGGAGGTACCAGCAAATACAGAGATACCAGCAAATACTTGCTCAGAGAGCAAGCTGAGATGTGGGAGAGAATGAAGACAGAATGGATTTTGGGGGGTCAAGGGAAGACAGGATTGCCACCTGTAGGAGGGCCAGGTTCTGTGTTCCACCAAGAAGACCCATGTGACGTATGTCCCCATATGACATGTCTAAGGCCACATGTCTAAATGGTGGCAGAGTTAGGACTAAGAACACATTCTTCTGACTCCTGGTGTAGAGTTATTGCCAACTTGCCACACTGCTTCTTTGGGAATGGATTTTATACTCTGAATCCTTTTTTTTTGGTAACAGAATATATTTGTAAGTTTTTCCTATAGCAAGCTATACTGCATACCTTTTGATGAGCTGTTCTTTTTCAGTAGCCTCAGCCATCAATTTTTGGGCTGGAGGTATCTCACAGAGCCCTGTGAGAAAAATCACAAACAACACTTATGTCACACATGAGTTTTCTTTTAGTAATATTGAAGTTCTTCTCCCTCTCATTTCTGGCTTACCTTTGGAGCATATGAGAGTCAAAGCTCAGTATGGAACTGGAGTGCAGAGGATAATTTTCTGGAGGTAAAATCTCCCTCCTAACTCACTTAACCATGGTACTCTACTGCCAGAACTGTGAGTATAGGCACCTCCAAGGCTCAGCCCTCAGCCTGCGCCATGCTCACCGGTCTTCTGCATGGGCGCCAGATGGTCTGCCCCATCCCCCTTCATCTGCTCTCTCTCTCTCTCTCTCCCCTCTATCTATTTACCTGTTATCTATCTATCTATCTATCTTCTATCTATCCAATATGACTTATATTGTATATATAGCCCCATAATATATGTTGTGCATGTGTATGTATGTGAAAGTTATTAGTTGGCTAAATGTAAACAAATAATGAGCCCATTTTGTAACCCTGCTTTGACACACCTTCATTTCTGTTATATGGGGAGCCCCAAGGGTGGAAGGGGCCTGGCAGTGTCTCATCTCACACAGCCTCTGTCTGTTGGAGTTGCCGTGAGGACCCGCTAGTTCCCAGTCTCCCATCTAGACAGTCTCAGCACTCGGACTCTGCTCTTCTTGCTCTTCTGAATTCTGAACCTTGTTCCTCCCTTACAGTTTGGACCCTGGTCATTCTTTATGGTTGCCCAGCTGCCCCAGAGTCTAAAATCCCATTCTGTAATCTGGGTTCTGGGAACTGCCATACCGCCTCTTGTAATGTGAACCCTGTCCCTCCCCCCACGCCCAATCTCAGGCCACTTGTGACCTTGCTGGTCCACTCTGTTCACCATCCCATTCTGGCCAGTCCTGCCCTTGCTGGGTACCTAGTGCTGACCCCAGAGTGTGGGTTTACTCATCACCCAAGATAGGACGGACTCAGCTCTGTAGTGTACTTTCCAATCAGTCACTTTATCTTGCAAAAAACTAGCAAGACTTTATTTATTTATTCATTTGTCCTTTTAGAGACAGGGTCTCCCTCTCTTGCCCAGGTTTGAGCATAGCTCACTGTAACCTCAAACCCCTGGGCTCAAGCGATCCTTCTGCCTCAGCCTCCCCTCGAGTAGCTGGGAATACAGGTGTGCATCACCACATTTGGCTAATTTTTAAAAGTTTTTGTAGAAATGGGGTCTTGCTATAGAGATGGGGTCTTGCTGTAGAGATGGGGTCTTGCTGTAGAGATGGGGTCTTGCAATGGTTGCAAGACTTTAATTGGTGGTTTCTGGATTGCCTGTTGGAAGCTCTCTGGAGAAGGATGCAATTACTTCTATAGCATGATCTAAATGAGTTTCGATGGTCAGGCATGGTGGTGCATGCCTGTAGTCCCAGCTACTAGGGAGGTTGAGGCAGGAAGACCACTGTAGTCCCAGCTGCTAGGGAGGTTGAGGGAGGAAGACCACTTGAGCCCAGGAGTTCAAAGCTGCAATGAGCAATGGTAGCGCCACTGAACTCCACAGTGAGACCCTGTCTAAAAAAAGTCTATCTCTATCTCTATATATACATAAAATGAGTTTTCTTTTGTCAGCTTTATCATTCTAATAAGTATTTTGGAGCTCACCATAAAACACTTTAAACAACCACATTCTTAAGAGTCTTTGTGGTTTTAATATAATTGAATAATGCTGTGAAAGCACTTTAATTGGCCCTTCCTTTATTCAAATAAGATTTTTGTCAATTTAGGAGAACGTAAGGTTTTTAAGTACAATTGGTATTATTACATTTGTCTAGTGTGATAGAAGTCAACACTACTTAGTACTATGTTAAATGCTATTTATAAATTATTGGAGATTGTTTTTATTCATTAAGGACAGAATTCTGCTATGGGACAGCTGGTTGACACTATTGTGATGGCTGTTTATATTTAAAACCATACAATTGCAATTCTTTAAAATGCTTCCTAATCTAAAGCTTGCCCTGCTGTCAGGAGGTCTGACAGCAACAGTAAGAGCAACAGCGGTCACTTAATGAATATACACGGTGCATCAAATACTGCGTGAATTGCTTTGCAGACATTGTCCATTTCACAAAACCCTTGAGAAAGAGGGTTTATTACCCTCATTTTGTGGAGGAAGGGGTTGAGATTTGGCAGGCTCTTACAAAGCTAATGAGTTTCAAAGTTGGGATTGGACCCTGGTAGTTCTGAGACCAGCGTCTGCGCTCTTACTGCATAACTGACAGCAAGTGGTTTCCAGTGTCTAAAATATTTTTATGGACACTTCTTAACGGTGGCTGTCACCTCAGATCTCAATTTTATTTACATTGTGCATTATTTCAATATTTTTCTTTGGAAGCAATATAAGATTATACTTCTGGTAATAAATGTGAAGACTTAGGAGTATTCTCTTTGGTGCTCTTAAGTTTTAATTTAAAAAATAGTAATAATACTAAAAAAATACTTAGGAGTAAGTAGACTAAACTAGAATAGCCTAGAACAGGCCAGGATCCTGAAGCTTCCAATAATTTCAGCTAATCTGAGAAAATTGATTACGTTTTATTGTCCAAATTTATTTCATCTAGAGTCAAAACCTCTTTTTCCACTCAGTCACATTAAACAGCATAGCACACCCATCATATTGCAAATACAATTAATTGTTCATTACTTTAAAAAAATATTTTGTTACTTTAGTGCACAGCTGTTTGATTTTAGCTAAATGGCAGAGCACTAATTTTAAGATTCAAAGAGAGGCTTTAAATAGAGTCAAGGTACCTTTGAATACTCTTGTGGCCCATCGTGCTTGGAGTTCTGTGCCTGCTAAGATGGACCCTTTAAGGCCAATGAGGCCGATGATGGCTAATGTTGCTCTTTCCAGACTTGCGGGAAAGACCAACTTGTATAGGAACAATTTCTTCTTGCAGAGGCTTTTGAGAGGTTCTTCAAGAAAGGGAAAAGAAAACGTATATCCTGTAGTGAAGATCACACTATCAATGTTTTCTTCCACTGTCCCGTCTTCAAAGACAGCAGAGGTTTCTGTAAACTCCTTCACGCCGGTTTTCATAGTGACTGTCCCGCAGAGGATACAGGTTGGCAGCTCATCGTTCACAATAAATTTTGATTTTTTCCTTTGACACAGAAGAGAAAATTATTCACGGTCATTATATCTATGAGAAACTTCAGCTAATGATTTATATAGTCAATTCAGGGAAATCACCTGCCAAGCCAAGGAAGTGAATTGACCAATGTCTAATTCAAAGTCATCTACCTGACTTATTATGTTTATAACATGTTTTACAAAACAAAACATTTTGTTCCCCACTTCCAGTAAAAGACATGTGGAAAATGACTAAATTACTCCTTCCTGCCTGGGGTTTAAGATTCTCCATCTCTTGGAACTAATTTCTGGAGCAATGTTTTTCTCAGAGCATCAGGATAGAGTATACAATAATCCATTTGATGATCAATTTTGGGTCTCACAACACCTAGGCCTCCAGGGAATGACGTTAGGCTAAGAGGAAATTAGCAAGAAACTCTTTAAATAAAAACATATACCTTTATAAAATTTACATATTGAATCGTCCTTTGCCATTAGTTTTCCTTATAAGTTGAAAGATAGCTCAAGGAACAGAACACAAGCCCAAAAAAAAAAAAATAGTCTTACCAAAGGAAAATATAAAGTATTTGGGTCAAGCATTCAAGCATATAATAAAATCACATTTAATGGCCTTACATGCATTTTAAAGGTTTTCTTTTTCTTGCCAATGTGCAACTCTATACAGATGTATCTTAAAATGTATATAGGAATTCCTATTAGAAATTCACACCTCAAATCACTCAGCCAGTATAGACATTTATTACAGGTTAGCTAGAGCTGACTGTCTGCACTCACTGATGCTGCATGGCATCACTGCCATATAGCAGTCATTTCAGGATTCCTCAAAGCCAATTTAAGTTTTCTGATTTTTCACGAGTCATTTCTAGTTGCATAAATTATTGCTTTTGTTACCAGACAGAGAATATTCCTATTTCAAGAACTGCTGTGGCACCTGATGGACATTTTTTTAGGGTAATAAGCTTAGAATGGGATAAACAAAAGCAATATTACAATTATTGAACATTTTAAGTTCTGAATAAAGCAGAATGAGAAATACTGATTTGATAATTTTTCTGTTAAATAAAAAGATTTAAGTACCCCTTTGTAATACTTAATCCATAATTCTCGTGATTAAATCTCTTATTCATCCGCCTCTCTCCAATCCAGTTTAGGAAACATGAAGGCAGAACTTGTGCAATGAAACTATGGCATCTTCTTGTAACCATCATAGAAAAAGGGTAGCCCCCATCTGAATAGCGGCCGATAACCCAGGTACCAGTTCTAGTACTGAGAAGTACCTAAAAAAGTAAAGCAAGAAGGATAAATACATGTCCATCGTTTTGTGGTAGTTTTCTTCAGTGTGTTTCGAATGGTCTTATAACAACAGAGGATTGGTGAATTTGTACACAAATCGACATATGACTATCTGTTCATATGTCATTGTTCTTGAGCTCATTTTACCTGATCTATATATCTGTTAAGTATTTTTATTATGTTTCTAGAATTATAAACATAGAATTGTAATATTTGTAGACATATGGTATTGAGCTTGAAATTGTTTTGCATGTAACTAATGTAGAATTTAAAGTGAAGTTTTGGAAAACAATTTTAACTGAATTAAATAAAAGTCTTGTCTTATTTTATTTTATATTTGGAGACAGAGTCTCACTCTGTTGCCTGGGCTAGAGTGCCATGGCATCAGCCTAGCTCACAGCAACCTTAAACTTCTGGACTCAAGCAATCCTCCTGCCTCAGCCTCCTGAGTAGCTGGGACTACAGGCATCCGCCACCATGCCCGGCTAGTTTTTTTCTATATATTTTTAGCTGTCCAGCTAATTTCTTTCTATTTTTAGTAGAGATGGGGTCTCACTCTTGCTCAGGCTGGTCTTGAACTTCTTTCCTTGAGCGATCCTCCCGTGTAGGCCTCCCAGAGTGCTAGGATTACAGACGTGAGCCACCATGTCCAACCAAAAATCTAGTCTTAACAGGTCTAATCATTGTCCTATAATTTATGCTGAAGTGGTATAGATTTCTGATTTGTGAATCTTTTTTTTTTTGAGACAGAGTCTCGCTTTGTTGCCCAGGATAGAGTGAGTGCCGTGGCATCAGCCTAGCTCACAGCAACCTCAAACTCCTGGGCTCAAGCAATCCTCCTGCCTCAGCCTCCTGAGTAGCTGGGACTACAGGCATCCGCCACCATGCCCGGTTAATTTTTTATATATATATATGTTAGTTGGCCAATTAATTTCTTTCTATTTTTATAGTAGAGACGGGGTCTCGCTCTTGCTCAGGCTGGTTTTGAACTCCTGACCTTGAGCAATCCACCCGCCTCGGCCTCCCGGAGTGCTAGGATTACAGGTGTGAGCCACGGTACCCGGCCTGATTTGTGAATCTTAGCTTGGACTTTCTGAAATCATTATGTATATTCCATGGGCAAGGTAAAGGTTGCTTTTATCTTCAAATAAAAGGTACATATCTGACTTCTAATAGAAAACTTGGAGACATTCAGAAAAACAACCTCCTCTTTCTATCCTTATTAGGGGTTTTGCCAGCGTGACAAAGGGAGAGTATTAAAAGAAAAGATAATTGGCCTGGATGGAGCAATAATTTGCCCATTTAATCTTGTTCTTTATGGAGCACTTCTGAAGAATGCCTAGTGGTCTGGCATCCAAACAATGTTCCCAGGCCCTTCTTGGAAATGGTTCAATTCTATAAAGTGTGGCTTTTTAAATAGCTCAAGGAGGACCACAAGTGGCTTTAAGACTTTCAGAGATTTTTTTTCACTTAGTCTGTGTCTGCAAAATTTAGCAATTGGCCAGTGTGTTTTATAGTCTTGAATACCTCTCTCCAGCCACCGTAAAGGACGCTGGGCGCGATTCAGAGGCTGAGTCAGAGACGGCGTACCTGGGCGGCTATTCGACTGAGCTCCACGGCAACGTCTCCTCCAGTGTT
Organism: Mirza zaza; assembly: GCA_008750895.1. Taxonomy (NCBI): domain Eukaryota; kingdom Metazoa; phylum Chordata; class Mammalia; order Primates; family Cheirogaleidae; genus Mirza; species Mirza zaza. The sequence goes on from VSMD01085375.1 coordinate 48,400, forward strand.
CCCAAGACCGATCACTAAGACGCGTTTGCCCTGAAAGCCTTCTGGGATCTTGTACTCTTGACTGTGCAGGATCTGGCCTTTAAACTTATGGATTCCTGAGGGGAGGGGAGGATCAGAAAATCCAAAATATCTAAAGCTGTAATTTCTCAGTAGGCAGGGCTAGGATCTGTGGAAAAGGAAGTCCCAGAAACATGGCAGCCCTTTGCTCCCACCAGTAGTTGCAGAAGTAGAACAAGAGTATGATTTCCTTCTCCCTTGGGATGTTGCAAGCCCAGATATAGATTTAGCATAACTTGCCTTGTTAAAAATATAGGTGATCTTATGTTCCATGTGAATGTTCCCTTTGAAAGCAATTACTTGAGAAATCAAACTCACTACACATAAATAATAAGAAACATCTTATGTACTACCCTGAACATCCTAAGCTAGAAGTGGATTGTTTCTAGTTCCATGTCATTATAGCCATCTACATTAAGTATTTTATCCAATTGTGATTTCTCCCGGGACTAGTATGCTCATATCTAAATACTTATTTGACATGTTATTTTGGATACTGAATAAGCATCTCAAAAAAAAAGATAAGTTGTTGATGCATGTTATTTTACCTAGTAGATATATTCTATCAGAATGTGATTTGTTTATATAATGTTCACAAATTGAATTTTAATTCAGTGAAAATTTTTCACAGAAGAAATTCTGTGGCAAGTTCTTTTTTTGGAGTCAGAGTCTCACTCTGTTGCCCAGGCTAGAGTGCCGTGGCGTCGGCCTAGCTCACAGCAACCAAAAGCTCCTGTGCTCAAGCAGTCCTCCTGCCTCAGCCTCCCGAGTAGCTGGGACTACCGGCATGCACTACCATGCCCAGCTAATTTTTTCTATATATTTTTAGTTGGCCAATTAATTTCTTTCTATTTTTAGTAGAGAGGGAGTCTTGCTCTTGCTCAGGCTGGTTTCGAACTCCTGACCTTGAAAGATCTACCCGCCTCGGCCTCCCGGAGTGCTGGAAGCCACCAGCACTCCAACTCCAATACAGGTGTGAGCCACCTTGCCTGGCTAGTGGCCAGTTCTTTTGTAAAACATTATTCTTGCAATGTGGGCTCATGTTACTTATATTTTCTGCTTATTTCACTTTATGCTTTACTATATGCTTAATGCTTTTTTATACTGTGTGAACTAAAATGCTCTACCCCCCCACCGGCTGACTGAATGGACCCCCTCGTGGCCAAAGGAGTATTCAAGGGCAAAGTTGCCTGCCAGGAGGAGGAAGATCAGACAGGCCTTATCATGCCCCCCTCCCTTCTTGGAGACTTCCTTTGTAACCCATTAACAGGCCTAAGGGCATGCAAGTTAAACCTGTAGGTCCTCAATTTATGCAACAAATGGTGGCTTATCTCTGGTAAACAGTTTATGTTAAAACATTCCAGGCCTTTAGACAAAGCTTCTTGTCTTTAGCCAATTACAATCTAAAGAATCTTTAAACCCACCTATAACCTGTAAGGCAGCCCCCCCCCCCCACCGCCTTTGAGATGGCCCTCCTTTTTGGGCCAAACCAATGTATGCCTCCCACATATTGACTGATGGCTTTACCCATAACCCTTGTCTCTAAAATGTATAAAACCGAACTGTAACCTGGCCACAGGGAGTCCACTTGCCCAAGGCCTCTTGGCAGTGGCTCCGGGTCATGGTCCTCAAATTTGGCTCATAATAAATCTCTTTAAAATTATTTTGCAGACTTTGGCTTTTTCCCATTGACAACTGTATGCTTATTTGCACTTTATTCTTATGTTATTTGTACTTGTTTCTGAGTAATCTTTCATGAAGCTCCTAGCACTCTTTCAATAGAAGCATAGCTATTACGATATTTATATATGTAAGAGATACTACCAAATATTTCTCCTTTTGATTTATTTTTGGAAATTATCTCCATGGCAGACATAAGCCATGGACTACACTACGAATGGTAGTAGCAGTGGAAGTAGGGCTGTTTTCGGTGGAGGCAGCAGCAGTGGAAATTATGAGAGGTGACAGGAAACGGTGATGGGGCCAGTGACAGGCGAAAAGGAGCACTGATGAAGAATCGGAAAGGGAAGCTCAGCAGTCTGGAGGACTAGATAGCCTCCTACCCCACTGCTTCAAGTGTTTTTGAAGTTTTAATGTATAAAGATTAAACTCTTTTCTAGAATATATCATTCTGCTACCATTCAGTCAATGATTCATTCATTTACTCAAAAACATCTATTCAATTTTAATAGGATTCTTTGCCTGGTGAGGCCCCAGAAGGTGGGAAAATAACAATGGTTATTGCATTCCAAGTGAGGCCTTAAACTGGCTATGCTGAATTTGCAGAGAATGGGTATGCAGGCCAGTTTTGCAATCCTTTGCCTCACATCCAATTTGAGGGTCTAAAATGGTTGCAGTCAGCTCACTGGTGGTGCACACCTCTAGTCCCAGCTACTCTGGAGGCTGAGGCGGGAGGATCGAGTCAGGCCAGGAAGTTGGAGGCTGCAGTGAGCTATGTTCACACTGCTGCTCTCTAGCCTGGGTGACAGAGTGTGACCCCATCTCTAAAAAAATAAAAATAAATTTAAAAAAATGTTTAAAAATGGTTGAACACTCCTACACTGCTGGTGGGACTGCAAACTAGTTCAACCTCTGTGGAAAGCAATTTGGAGATACCTTAAAGCGATACAAGTGAATCTACCATTTGACCCAACAATCCCATTACTGGGCATCTACCCAAAAGATCCAATTACACTCTACAAGAAAGACACCTGCACTCGTATGTTTATAGCAGCACAATTCATAATCGCAAGGCTGTGGAAGCAGCCCAAGTGCCCATCAATCCAAGAATGGATTAATAAAATGTGGTATATGTATACCATGGAGTACTATTCAGCTCTAAGAAACAA